>PVKS010024558.1:0-21706 GCA_004027875.1 Aplodontia rufa | reverse complement strand
TTATTTCACTCAGCATAATTTCTTTCATAACCATCCATTTACCTTCAAAGGCTACAATATCATTGTTTCTAATTGCTGAGTAAAACTCCATGGTATATATGTACCACAGTTTTTGGATTCATTCATCCAATGAGGAGCATCTGGGTTGTTTCCATAATTTAGCTGTTATAAATTGAGCTGCTATGAACATCGATTTCACCGTGTCACTATAATGTGCTGATTCTAAATCTCCTGGAAAAATACCCAGGTGTGGAATAGCAGGATCATATGGTGGGCTCATCCCTAGTTTTAGAGGGGCTGTACCAGTCTGTAGTTCCACCAACAGTGTGCTGGTGTGCCTATCTCTCCACAGCCCCTCCAGCATCTATGATTGTTTATTTTCTTCATTTTTGCCAATCTGACTGGCACGAGGTGATATCTTAATGTAGTTTTCATTTGCATTTCTCTGATTACTAGTGATTTAGAGTACTTTCCCATGTATTCATTGGTTTGATCAATGTCCTCTGTTGAGAAGTTTCTATTTAGCTCTTTGGCCCATTTATTGATTGGGTTGCTTGTGTTTTTGAAGCTAAGATTTTTGAGGACTTTGTAGATTCTGGATATGAGACCCATGTCAGAAGAACCACAGTCCATGATTCTCTCCAATTCTGTAGGAAACCTCTTGACTAATTTGATTATTTCCTTGGCAGTGCAAAAGCTTTTTAGCTTTATGGCATCCCATTCGCTGATTTTTGACTTTACTTCCTTCACTTTAGGAGACGTCTTCAGAAAGTCTTTGCCTACTCCCAAATGCTGAAGTGTTGGACCTAATTTGTCTTCCATCAGTTGCAAGGTAGCTGGTTTAAATCCAAGCTTCTTGATCCATTTTGATTTGATTTTCTTTTTCAGTTTTAAATCAGCACAAATCTGTGGGTACAGAGAAGGCTGCCTTTTGCCCTGCTTTGATTTTAACTAGCAGAGTGCACTGGGCACTCTGTGCCTGTGTCTACATCTATTAATCAAGAAGACTCTCTGGAGTCATTTCTAAAGTATTTAAGTACAATATTTTGGCATATACCATTTGCTAACCATTGAGTTTGCATCTGTTTTTCTTTGCACTTTCATTCTTTTGACTTCTCTTTCTACCCCCAATGACATTAGCCTCTGCAAGGTAACATCTTCACAGAGATAGGAATGCTTCTTAGAATAATTACTAGATTTAGCAAAGGAAGTGTTCTGTGGCCTCAGCCAATGGAATGGAAAGCAAGAAACCAAATTCATACAGTGATATAAAGCTGAAAGTTAATTGATTGTACCATACCATAATGGCTAATGCACTAAGAGAACAAAACAAACAAACAAAAAGATTGAAGTAGTTGGATTGTTGTCCAATGATTCTTTGGGAATTAACAAGAAGTTAAGTATGTTCCACGATACTGTATTTAAAAATATCGGAGCATGCAAGTGGAATAAAAAGATGTGAAAAGCTGCTCAATCTTATCGATCATAGCAAGAAAGTAAAAAATAAAATATGACAGAAATTTTCTCTTGTCTTATAGGCAAGTACCAAAATGTGGGGAACAGCACTCTCTCATTTTGTTGACAGGAATATAAATTAATGTAATCTCTAGAGAGGGAAACTTAACAACATCTATAAAAGTTAGAATATATATACATTTAGCCCAGGATTTCTAGATTTTGAAATATATCTTCAGGTGAGTTTGCATATGAGGGTCAGGATTGAGATCTCATTTTCTCTTGTGAAAACTTTGAATTGTGAACATATAATCTAGTTAAAGAAAGTAAGAGAAGAAAAGAAAAAAGGAGGAAAAGAATAAAGAGAGAGGAGATGGAGTTAGACTACTGGATATGAAAGTTATGTTTGTAGTCAAAAACTTATTGGTAAGAGTGTAAGGTAAGATAATGAAACTCACAGTAGGAGGAACAGCCCAGTTTGACCACAAGATGCTGCATTCCTTTCCACCTTGTAGACATATCCAAAGCTTTCAGATTTACTTTATAACTATTTGATACTTAGTATGGAAAGAAACAGAATGAGGGCTGACTTACTTTGAATATTTTGGCACTAAATTTCATTAGCATTAAAAAATGAAAGTCAAAAGAAGAATCAGGTTAAGTTTCCTCTGAAATATAAGTTATGAAATTTCTTAGAAATAAGAACTACTCCTATTAGTGGCTAAGAAATACTATCTCTTCTTCCCCACTTTTTCTTTAAAATCATTCTTTTTTAATTCAAATACAGTCTTGAGGGGTGGTTGCCTTATTTTTGGTGATTTGGTGAGAAACATTCTCTTCTTAGAATGTTATAAATTAGATATTGTATTGTAAATATATTAAAAACAAGAAATTCTTGGTCACACACATTTTTAAAACATATTAAATTAGAAGAAAATGATGGAACAGAGCTAGGTTGATTCCGAATCTGCCCACAACACAGAAAGACAGCATTGAAGGAAAGCTAAACCCAGAAGTGGGTGACAATATAAATGCTCGAAGGCACAATATTGCAAAGTCTGAGACCTGGAGAGACTTGAAGTTTGGATATTAGAGCAGAAAGAAAGCAGAATTCCCCAACCCCAAACCTCAACCAGGGTTGGGGGAAGAAGGGAAGGACAACAGAGAGAAAGAGAGAGAAAAAGGTAACACATAAGCTCACCTCTTTAACAACTAGAAGAAGAAAAAAAAAACGTGTTAGGAACAGCAGTGTCCTTGATGTTGTCAAGCAGATAGTTTGAAACCAAATGATGCAAGAAAGTCATGCCAGGCTCCACAGCCATTTTGTGGAGGCCACAGCTGAGCAGTGATCCCCTGAAAACAATATCACATATTCCCACTTCCAGACAGCAACAAATTAAACTAGAAAGAGCACCCATCAGTTGGGATCTCTTAATCCATCTAAAAAGAACTTGTGAAGGAATTGTTACCAGCCTAAAATCACTGAGCCCCGCCCACCATAAACACGATTGGTTGGGAGCAATCTGCCCAGGAAGTGCTCACCTGGTCCAGCACTCAGCACAGCCTCTGCAGCAGCCTGGGAGGAAATGGAATGGATGCCTGCAATTCACCGCAGTGGGAAGTGGGACCTCAGATCCAAGCAGGAAGGCAGCATTGGTCCCAGGCAGGGAAAAGGGAAGATATCAGGATCACTGCTATAGCTGTTTCTGGAAGAAAGCATGTCACTGTAGGAAGTTGCTTGAGTTCTAGGAAGCAAACAGGGAGTGTCCCCGGATAGCAGCTGCAGTCGGTGTGGGTCCTGTCCTGGAGGGAATCTGCCTGGATCTCCAGTGGCATTAAAGGACATTCTCCAGATTGTGCCAGCAGCCAGAGGAAGGCAGATCATAAAGAGAAGTTGACGGAGTCCCAGGAAGCTTACAGGGAAGGTACTAGAATAGAGACCACAGCCAGAAGGAAGTCAGTCAAGGTGGAAGTTGCCAGGATTCAAGGCAGCGGAAAGTGACTGCACCCAGCCTGACCTCTTGCCACAGCTGGTGGGTGTTTGGACACTTACTGACACCGCTTCAATCGCAGACAGCAGAGGAAAGCAGTACCCACTCTTCATGACCTGCAGAAGCAGAATTGAGAACCCAGGAGAACCAGCTGAATCTCTGAATCAGTAGTAAGGACCTCACCAGGTCGTATACCCCTTTGTAAAGGATCCAGTAGAAGGAAATGGATACAGGACTACCCAGAGCAATCATAGGACAGCCCAGAGCTTGCATCCTGAACTCCTCCACACAACAGAAACAACCAATAGACACAACACTGCACACTCCGAGCACTTAGCTGCAGCCCCTTGAACTGACGAACCAAAACTGTTTGTTGGAAGGTCCTTGGCCACCAGAGAATGGTTCCTTTGCCCAGCCTCTGGAGGAATCAAAAGCCGAAGAATGACAGACATCTTCTACATGTCCCAAATCTTAATGAAATCCAAACCAAGCTTCAACAAAAATTTTCTTTACCTTGGCATGATTTGCTATGAATAAATCTAACAACTTTGATCATATATATCACACTTTATCTTGATTTTGTAGTCGTTACCCTAATAGCCAGCATTTTGCTCTCAACCCACTTGAATGTATTTCTTCTAATGGTTTATAGCATTAATTGGAACCATTTTATGTTTGTTTTCCTAACTCTGATTTATACTTGCTCCACTTACCCCTGGTTTTCCTTTTTACATTATTTGCTACTACCTTGAATTCTTCCCATCCAACTTTTTCTCCCATTTACCTTGGTGTGTATTATTTTTTCTGTCTTGTTTTTTCCTTTTACTTTCTTTCTCTCTTCAATTTTTATCTCTTCCCCCTTTCAGTTCCCACATAATGCTATAGCAATTTTATTATATTTAATCATTCATTTTTCAATCTATTCCAGAATTTTACAACAAATTATGTCTACATTAGAGGAACCATGGAAGACACTATCAATGAGTTTTTCAGTTTTCATAAATTGAGCAGTATGTGGCTTGACTCTGAAGTGATTATAGTAAATAGGGTTCAGCATCTTGTCTCAAAGTGGTGCTGATATTGGAAACAGCAGAGGCCACACACTGAATTAAAATATTAATACCTGGAAATTCACCCAACCCAGGGCTTTTTCTGGGGGGGGGGAGGTGCAGTGAATGTTGTTAATGGTAGAGTGACCTTAGGGCTCCCTAAGCCCCTCCCCTACTTCAGGAGTTCTGGGATGGAAATTGGGAGGGGATTCTCAGTATGTTGAGGAACTGAAATAGGGGCAGGGACTTCCCAGCAGCTGAGGGCCTCTCTTCATGTGTTCTTGATGGGGTAGGTGGTCCAGGGATTCTTACTTCTTGGAGGCCATGTGGACCATGAGGTCCACCACCTGCTGCTGTAGCCAAATTCATTGAAGAACCAGGAAATGAGCTTGACAAAGTGGTCATTGAGGGCAATGTCAGCCCCAGCATCAAAGGTGGAAGAGTGGGTATCACTGTTAAAGTCACAGGAGACAACCTGGTCCCCTTTGTAGCTCAGGATGCCCTTGAGGGGGCCCATGGATGCCTGCTTCACCACCTTCTTGATATCATCATATTTGGCAGCTTTCTCCAGGCAACAGGTCAGATCCACATCTGATACATTGAGAGAGGGCACATGGAAATCCATGCCAGTGAGTTTCCCATTCAGTTCGGGGATGACCTTGTCCATAGCCTTGGCAGTGCCAGTGGATGCAAGGGTGATATTCAGGGCAGCCCCACAGCCATCACTCCATAGTTTCCCAGAAGGGGCCATCCACAGTCTTGAGTGGCAGTGATGGCATGGATTATAGTCATGAGTCCTTCCACAATGCCAACATTGTCATGGATAACCTTGGCCAGGGGGGCTAAACAGTTGGTCATGCAGGAAGCATTGCTGATGATCTTGATGGAGCTGTCATACTTCTCATGGTTCATACCCATCACAAGCATGGGGGCATCAGCAGAAGGGGTAGAGATGATGACCCTTTTGGTACCACTTTCAAATGAATCCCAGCCTTCTCCATGTAGTAGACTCCACAACATATTCAGCACCAGCATCACCACATTTGATGTTGGTGGGGATCTCGCTCCTGGAAGATGGAGATATACTTTCCATTGATAGCAAGCTTCCAGGTATCAGCCTTGACTGTGCCATTGAACTTACCATGGGTGGAATCATATTGGAACATGTAGACCATGTAGTTGAGGTCAATGAAGGGGTCATTGATGGCAACAATATCCACTTTGCCAGAGTTGCAAGCAGCCCTGGTGACAAGGTGCCCAATTCAGCCAAATGCATTCACTCTGACCTTCATCATCCTGTCTCAGGGTAGCGACTGGTACTGCATGAGACGGGAAGATGAGGCTGAGCAGAGAGCCAACCAGGGCTCTTAAGAGAAGGGAGCTCATGAAATAGCCCCTTGCTTAAAAGAAAACATGATAACTATCTCAAAAGATGGGTAGACACTGGAGCAATATAAAAAAAATTAAAGAAACAATCCACCCCAAACAGTCCATAACCCCTCAACAACTGGCTCCATTTATATCACAATGGAGGAAATGTCAAAGAATGAAATTAGAAAGTTAGGAGTAGAATTTTCAATGAGCTAAAATAATGATGTGATGAGTGAAATTAGAAAATACAGGAAATGAAAGATCATTTCAATAAAGTGATATTCTGAAAAAGAACCGGTGGAAATCTTGGAAATGAAAGACTCAATAAACCAAATGAAAAATTCAATGGTAAGCATCACTAAGAGATCAGATCACTTTGAAGACAGATTTTTCTGGCCTTAATGACAAAGTATATAATCTTGAAAATAAAGTTGAGTACAAAGAAAAGATATTAACATAATACATTCTACCTCACCTCGAGCCCTCAGGAATGGAGCCAGCTGCCTACTAACTGAGGTCTCTAAAACTGAGTCTCAAAATAAATTTTTTCCTCCTCTAAAATTGTTCTTCTCATCACTTTCAGTTATGGCAGCGAAAGAGCTGACTAAAACAGCATCTATGGAATATTTCATCTATTTATGACTGAATTCATTTTATTCTCTGCAATACATGGAGCATTTTCTAAAATAGGTCGTATTTTAGGTCACAAGGCAAATCTTAACAAAAACATAATAATAGAAATAATTCCTTTGATCCCATGAGTTCATAATAGAACGACATTAGAAAGACAAAAAGACAAAACCACTATATCGCTCAGAGATTAAATAATATATTTTTAAATGATGAATAGTTAGCAGAAGTCAGCATAGAAAAAATCCTAGAAGGAAGTTAGAATAGTGACATAACATATCAAAATCTCTGGAACATTATGAAGGCAAGTCTAAGAGAAAAGTTTATAGCACTTAGCTCCTACATTTAAAAAAATACAAAAATACTAAATAAGTACTCTAGCATTACACTTCAAGTTCCTAGAAAAAGAACAAACTAACAAAAAATAAGTAAAAGACAGGACATGTTAAAATTAAAGCTGAAATCAATGAAATAGAGAATTACAAAGACTCAATGAAACAAAGAGTTGGTTTTTTTTCTTTTTTCTTTTTTTTTTTGGAAAGGATAAACAAGTTTGATAAACTCTAAACTAAACTATCCAAAAGAAAGAGAGAGAAGACCCACATTTACATAATTAGAGCTGAAAAAGGAAATATCACCACAAATGCTACTGAAACTCAGAGGATCATCAGAAACTATTTTGAAAATTTATACTCTGAAAACCTAGAAAATTTTGAAGATATTAACAAATTCCTAGATACATTTAAGTTGATTTTCAGTCAACTTCTACAAAACATTTAAAAAATAACTAATACCAATACTTTTTAAATTATTCCATGTACTAGAGAAGGAGGGAACAGTGCCAAATTAATTCTGTGAAGTCAAATGAAGACATATAAAGAAATGAAAACTTTAGGCCAATATCCTTAATAAGCATAGATGCAAAAATTCTTCATAAAATATTGACAAACTGCATACAAAAACACATTAAACAGATAGCGCACCATGATCAAGTGGATTTTGTCCCAGGCATGCAAGATTGGCTCAATATGCAGAAATCAATAAATGTAATTCACCACATAAATAGTTAATAGCAAGAATCACATGGTTATCTCCATAGATGCATTAAAAGCAATTGACAAATCACAGCACCTATCCATGTTCAAAACACTAGAGAAACTAGGGATAGCAAGAATTTACCTCAATATTACAAAGACTATATATGAAAAACTGAAAGCCAACATCTTAGTCAGCAACAAAAATACACACAAAGAAAAGACAGAAAGAAACCATGAAAGTATTTCCTCTAAAAACAGGCACAAGACAAGGATGCCCATTTTCGCTACTCCTATTCAACAAGTCCTTGAAACTTTAGCCAGAGCAATCAGGTAAGAAAATTAAATTAAAGGAATAAAGGGATACAAATAGGAAAAGAAGGGGCCAAGTTATTTTTATCTGGTAATGAGATGATCTTATGAACCAAAAAAAGCCTCCATTAGAATGATTCTAGAGCTGATAAACAAGTTTAGTAAAGGACAAGATAAAAGATCAAAATAAAAAGATCAATGAATTTCCTAGACAATAATGAATCTGATGAAAAAGAAATTTAGAAAATTATTCCATTAGCACAAACCTCAAAAACATAAAAATACTTGGGAATTAATCTAACAAGGGAGGTAAAGGACCTCTAAAGTGAAAACTACAGAACATTGAAAAAAGAAATTGAGGAAAGTCTTAGAAGATGGAAAGATCCCAGTGTTCTTGGATAGGCATAATTAATATTGTTGAAAAGGTCATGCTACCAAAAGTGTTATACAAATTCAATGCAATCCCCATTAAGATACCAAGACATTCTTCATAGAACTAGAAAAACAGTTCTAAAATTTATTTGGAAAAATAAAAGACCCAGAATAGCCAAAGCAATCTTGAGCTAAAAGAGCGATATTGGATGCATCACAGTATTGGATCTCAAATTATACTACAGAGCAATGAACACATGGCACTGACACCAAAACAGACACGAAGACCACTGGAATAGAATAGAAGGCACAGAGACAAACGCACATAAATACATTTATCTGACTCTAGACAAAGGTGCCAAAAACCTACATCACAGAAAAGATGGCCTTTTAACAAACAGTGCTAGGAAAACAGGATAGCAATATGTAGAAGAATAAAATCTGGAGGCTGGAGCAGTGGCTCGTCAGTTATGGAACTTGCCTGGCATGCATGAGGACAAGTTCGAACCCCAGCATCATGTGCACAGTGAAGTGTCAGAGTGATGAAAGCCACATGAAAAATGAAATGAGGTTGATTCTCTTTCTCTCTCTCATTGTCCCTCTCTCTCTTAAAAGGAAAAAAAAAGAATAAAATTTGATCCCTCTCTCTTGCCCTGCACAAAAGTCAACTCAAAGTGGATTGAAGACCTAGAAACTAGACCAGAAACTTTGCAACTATTAGAAAAAATTGTAGGTTCAACACGTTATCATATTGACCCAGGAACTGAATTCCTTAACAATGATCTTAAAGTGAAAGAAATAAAACCCAAAAACAATAAGTGGTATGCCATCAAATTAAAAGTCTCTGTACAAGAAAAGAATCAATTGAGAACATGAAGAGAGATTCTACAGAATGGGAGGTCTTTGCCACCTGATCTTCCAGGTATTAATCCCCCAAATAAATAAATAACTCAAAAAACTTAATGCTAAAAAACAGATCGGCCAGCTAATAAGTGGGCAACATAACTAAACTGACACTTCTCAAAAGAAAAAATACAAATGGCCAACAAATATATGAAAAAATCAAAACTACATTGAGGATTTTATCTCCATAATTAGAACGGCAATTATCAATAATATAAACAATAATAAATGCTAGCAAGGATGTGGGGGGAAAGGTACAGTCATACATTGTTGGTGAGACTGCAAATTTGTGCAACCACTCCGGAAAACTGTATGGAGACTCCTCAAAAAAGTAGGAAGGAGCCACCATAGTAAGCTATTCCACTCCTTTATATATACCAAAACATCTAAAATCAATGCACAATAGTAATGCAGACACATGGATGTTTGCAGCAGCACAATTTACAATAACCAAGCTATGGAACCAAAGTAGGTGCCCTCCAATGGATGAGTGGATAAAGAAAATGTGTTACATATACACAATGGAGTATAACTCAGCCATAAGGAGGAATGAAATTATGTCCTTTCAGAGACTACCATGCTAAGTGAATTAAGCCAGACTCAGAAAGGCAAAGGTCGAAAGTTTTCTATGATACACGGAAGCTAATCCAAAATTAATAAAAAAAAAAAAAAAAGGAAAGGAAAGAAAAAATAGGGAAATCTACCAAAATAGAAGAAGTTCGGTGGAACAGCAGAAGGGAATTGAGGGGGAGGGAGATGGAAGTGATAAGGGAAGAACAGTGGAATGGATCTGATCTGCTTTCCTACGTACATATATGAATATACTACAGAGAACCTCACTGTTATGTGCATCCACAAGGTACTAATTAAAAAAAAAACGGAAATAGCTGAAAGATCAGTAGGAGAGAGCAAAGGAACGGGGGTGGGGGAGAACAGAGAAGAGGAAAAGGGAGCACATGACTGAATTAGAGCAAATTACATTTCATATTTTCATAATCATGTCAAAATTAATCCTAATGTTATGTATAAGTAAAAATAATCCAAGAAAGGCATAAATAAAAAATGAAACATATTAAATTTAAAATATCATGTTGACTTTCAAAATAATTTAAACCCCATAGCATGTAATATGACTTCATAAAGACCTATTTAAGGGTTAATAAATAGAATACAATATGCAAAGTGTTTTCTGGAAATAATGAAAGCTTTAACACCAATATGCCAGCAATAAGACACAGAGGATTTTTAAACTGCTTACCTTTACTTATCTGCTCATTAGTAGCTTTCTATAACAATACTTTCTAATTTACTGCAGTTAGGCTGCTTCCCAAGGTCTCTAATTTTTAAAGTGGAGTTTAACAGCTTTTTAAGCAGTTTCCTGATCAAATAATTCTGAAATGTGAAAACAAAATCATAGAGAGGTATATAGATAGATACCTACAGCTTTCAGATTACATTTTTTATTCATGATTATAGCAGTAAAAGCAGCATGTAATTTGGGAAGGGAACAATTTTTCTTTGCCAAAGGAATTCATTTTTTATCATAAAGTATTTGGTCTGAAAGTAGCCCATTCTGTTTTTCAAAACAAGGAAATTTATGAATCAGTACTTTGTTACTTTAGTACCTTAAAACATTTTAAACACTTGGATTTTAAGTTGATAATATAAATCAATACAATGGAGCTAAGAGCATCTTTTATGGTATAGTGTGACAGTTACCACAAAGAAATCTTGCCTTGCCTTTCTGCAAATGAACATGGTTTCAAGTACAGCTACAGCTGATCTGATTTAATTTTGGTTGTCTCAATCACAAAGTTTACTTTATGAATTGGGCTCAATAAAAATCTTAAGAAATGGGAAGTTAAGTGGTTGAATTCCAATAACCTTCTGCCTGAGCTCACTGGGATTTTCCGTAGTGGGTTTCTATGCCTCTGGGAAACATCCTGAGCTAAGAGTTGTCAAGCCAAGTGCAATAAGACTTGGCTATAAATTGCTGGAAATTGACTGCTTTTGAGTCCTCAAGGACCAGGTGAATAAGAAAGATTAGGTTACATAACTAGATTATAAGATTCATATGGGAAATTTAAGATGTAGAAATTATAATCAATAGATAAGACTTTTTTAAAGGGACTTCTTTAGCTTTCCAAAAATAGCTAGCATAAAATAAGCAAGTCCTACAAAACAAGCCTAGCCTTTCCTAAGATTGCATTTGATGGGAATTTCAAATATTGTACTATTGAATGCAGTTAATCCTCAAAATATTAGCTCATAAAATTGATAATATTTATTAACATTATTTGTTTACCATTTCTCTGCTCAATTGATTTTTTTTAGAAAAGTAGCTAATTATTCCTTCATTTTTGCAAGAGGCTTATGAAGACATGAGATCTAAGACACTTTTATTTATTCATCTTTTTTATAAAGAGAGAGATAGTGAGAGAGAGAGAAAGAATCAAATTTTCTTTAGTTTTCCATGTGGATTTTGTGGCTCAGCACATTATTATGTACGTGGTGATGGGGTTTGAACCTGTGTTTTTGGGCATGCCAGGCAAGCATGGAAACTGCTGAGCCACTCCTCCAGACTTTAAGATTCTTTTATTAAGTAGAAGTAATAACATTTTTGAAAGGTTTCAGTGTAAAAGTAAAAATGCACATTACACAAAGTAGCAATTTAGGAACACATATAAATGTGCATAAAACTTCTTTTACCTTTGTAAATATTTCTCTGTCCTCAGTATCTAAGACATAATATGCAACCAAAAATATGAGTTGAACAAACATTTTAAAATTATAAAAATTACGAAACTTATAAGATTGTGGAATCTCAGATATCCAACTGTAAAAACTCACAAATAATATGAGGGAAATACAAATATATGAGGAGGACTTTAAAATATGGCTGATGTAATAACTGAAATTTATTAGTTAAGAAAAAAACTTTTGGAGATTTAAGGAGTATGTATTTCCAGCTATATGAAGTGAAGACAGAGTCTATAAACTATAAAAGCCCAAAATAACAATCCTGAGCTCATATGTAGAAGTAATTTGTCAAATGATTTCAGTGAGATATATTGCCTGAGTACAATGGTTATCTCCCAGCATTCTTTTCTATCTGTAATCCCATCCATAAGAAATTAATTTGGGTTATGATTCTTTACTTTATTTAAATAATGTGAGAATCTGTTCATTTATTCATTCTATAAATGCTTATTGGAACCTACTATGTTCAACAGTGTCATAGAATTAAATATGACAGAGGTTCTACAGAAAAATAACATATTTGTCAAAAGCAGAAATAGTTTCCTGTTTTAGAAGCATTGAAATAGTAGAGATGCTAGAAAAGAGTGGCATTGTCTTTACAGGTGAAGTGGCTGTTTTTCCATTGTTTCCTAATAAATTTTAGGGCTCATTCCATACATACATACTACCCCAACTAGCCATATATCAGAATCATAATTTGAAAAATCATTCTAAAACTTACTTTTTAAAAAAGTGCATTTCTTCAGAAATAAATAGGTGTCATGGAATTATGCTGATGTCTTTATAACAGCCGTATAGCCCTGGATTCTAATCTCATGGAAAGTGTCTTTCAGGACTGTTGAAACATAATTTGTTGCCTGAATAAAAAATGATTTGTGATTTGTGTGGTTTTCTCACATTTCCATTATAAAATATTATTCATAACTATTTTTATACAAATGATTCTACAAGCCCATTAAGGACAATATTTAAAGGGTAACCTTCTGCCACTTGTACAAGACCTCTTCCCTGACATTTGGCAGTAAGATCAGCTGCAATTCATCTGGTTTTCTCTTCGATGTACCATGATACATTTATCTCCAAGAATTTAGTAAAGCAAGAAGCTTCAGCTTGTTGTAGGGGGACAAAAAAGATCTAGGCTAAATCATAACATAAAAGATTTCCTAGACATGCAATTCAAAAAAAAAAAAAAAAACACAACTTTGCTTTATAATCATGAATGCAGGACAAACCATTTAGAAACTTCTGCTTTACTTCTGTTCCAGGGTCTCATTTTGAACAATCTTGATTCATTTCCATAATTTCTTAAATCATGATTTCTGCATCTTCTTTCATACCTTTAATAAGTTGTTCCTATTGTTTCCTGATGAAATTCAATTTCCAAGAACAATATGCAATTTTCACATAAACAATAATTTTGTTGCTTAGGAGATGTTTTCATGAGTGCATAAATTTTATATACTAGCATAAAACGATACTAGAGCAAAGCACTTTATCAAAATATTTTATATTGAAAAAGAGAGTAGTAAACTTACTTTTTTTTAAGAGATAGAGAGTGGGGGGGGGTTGGTAAGAGAGAATCAATTTTATTTATTTTTTCATCTGGCCTTTTTTTCTCCGACACTTATTTGTGTATGTGGTGGTGAGTTTGAACCTAGGTCCTTGCACATGCCAGGCAAGCACTCCAAGCACTGAGCAACCACTCCAACCCTCAATCTTACAAATTTGAACAACAAAAGATAAGCAGAATGCTATGGGAAAATTAGTATGATATAAAGAAAAACAAAACTGGAATAATTAATTTCTAATGAATTTTTGAAAGGATATTAAAATGTAATTTTAATTATTATACCATACATTAGATTAACCAGCATTTAATACAAAAATGCCTACTTTTGTGAATGAAAGAAATTCTCTTTTCTGAGAAATGTGTATTTTAAGAGCTGCTTTGAAATGCAATTAATGTTTATTAAAATTAAAAACACATATATCTTTGAACATTTTTACTCCTAGGAATCTATTAAAAAGTCCCAATTTTAAGTATTCATTATAAAAATACTTAATGCAACATTATTGGTGGTGTTAAAAGTCTAGTAATTATGTAAAAGTCCTTTAGAGGGGGAAGAATTGTTATGTGTGTCCATCATAAAATATTATACAGCTACCAAAAATAGAGTGAATTAGAGGTACATGGGCTGACAAAAGACTGTTTGTGTTATCTCATTTGTCTGAAAGTTTGTATTTGTGTGAATACTCTTTCAAAAACAGTTTTTTTAAGTTGTTGGGGAAAATGACCACCGAAATGTTACTATTGATTATGTAATTTTTACTTCTTTATTAAAAAATAATAAATAGCTATTCTTATAATTGTACTTCCATAATCATAAATTTATATTTTTTCCAGATTTTTTTGCACTACAAGTAATGCTGCATTAAGCTTTTTTGTACTTAAATGATCATTTTTATTAAGTTGGAGATGATGAAATAAATTAAGATTATTGCTTTTAAACAACAAATAGAGAAAAATAAATGTGAATATTATTTCTTTAGCATCAGTGATTTTAATATATCACAAAATTCCAAAAGGGAATTTACATTTAATATATAGGATGCAATTTAAATAGATTTTTTTTTTTATAGATGAGTGGTATTAAAAAATTAAGCCATGGTACAGCATTCAGAATGCAAAAGTTCCATCCACTGCCTTAAATTCTTAGTCTCATAACAAACTTCTGAGGAACATTGTTCACTCTGGGTGGAAGTCGTAGTTACCTACATCCAAATGATGATGAAGTTCCTAAATGACAGATTCATTCTTTCCTTATTTTTTTTTTCCTAGAGGAAAAAGCAGCACCTGCATCTTAATGGAAAAGCTAAGAAACAGTTGGTGTCTATCAATTTGCCTTCCTTTTTAATGGCAGATATAACAGATAATGATTTTTGTAAATTGCATTAAACTAACTCAAAGTGTCATCTTGCTTTAAGAAGCCATCATTGAACAGCACAACTCTCTTTTTTATTTTAAATGTCATCTGTACATTCTGGAATCTTGGATGCAAACACTTTGGGCAGCTTATTGAACTTCTACTCTGAACATTTAAATGTCTGGGCTACAGTCATTGGATAAGATACCTTTTGAACCAGCCAGAAAATGTCTATCAAAAGGAAGTCTGCCAGAGCTGAGCAAGGTCACTGTCTTTTTAACCTACCCTCATTAATTTTGTTTTCTAACCCACATAAATAGTTCAATGAAATCTAACATTGAATGGAGAAGAAACTTGGAATAGAATTTTTATTTCCTTTTGTACTTCAAGATATTTTCTTTCTGGATAAATGGAATTGAGATGACTGTTAGGTACGAGATAAAGTCTGGAGATGGGGATCCTATATAATTTTATGAAGGAGAAGAGAATGTAGGGTGGAGAATTTAATGATAAAAATGATAAAGCAAGCTATAAATCAGCGAGCTTAGAAAAAGAAAGTCTCACATCTTCATGTTTTTTTTTAATCTTCCTGTATTAGGTTTATCTGCTTTGGGGGAATTTATTTATCTAGGAATTAGGGTTATTGAGCTTTTAAGAAAGACCGCTTTGCTTGGTTTCATGCTGATTACAACTACAATAAGCTGTTGTAAACTTTAATTCCATTTAAGACAGTCCCAAGTCTCTGGTCAGCCCTCAAAGTAGTGACCAGAAAGAAGATACATGAAAGGTCAACTGTTTTGGCTGCATTGAGAAAGCCATTTATTCTCAACAAAAAGAAATACAATGCAGCCCTTTCGAGGTACAGCCATATTGTGTTCTTATTGTTCTTTGTTTTAGTCTTAGTATTACATATTCTGTGTAAGGAGCAAACATGTTTCAGAGGGCATATGTTTGCAGAAATTGTTTAGCTCCAAAAACTGCTTTACCCTGAAAACTGGTACAATAAATCTGCTTAAAAATTGTCCCTGGTGGCCTGAGAATGTCCCTTCTCCGCTCTTTTCTCAAAATGTTGCACTGCCAATAGGGCTGAAGATAGCCCGAGACTTCCCTCACCTGCTCAACACACTCCATCACTACCACACCTTCTAGTTGAATAGGTTTATTTGGGGTTAGTACCACCATTTTTCCAGATGGATCAAACCTAGGTCAATGTACTTACCCCCAGAAATTTTAATGTTCTTAAGGACTCTGAAGTGTCCTAACAAAAAACTGTGTTTCTTTACTCTTACACACAACACTCAACCCTGAGGACTTAATCTCTGATCTCCAAAACATATGAGAGGACTTTTTCTCACCAATAGCCAATGGACTCTTCAGCAAACCCCGCTGGCTGCTCCGTATTCAGTTAGGATACTCTTTACCTAGAGACAGAATCAGACCCCACAGGTTAAGGACTCAGTCCCAGAAATCTTCACCCCACCTTTCAGACCCCAGTCACAACTCCAATTGTGACCTGTGCTTCTGATGCACCAGCTATAATCCGGGGTTCCCAAGATCTCTTCTGGGTTAATTTGGTAAGCTGTCTTAACAAATTAGGGAAACACCATACTTAGTTTCCCCTTTTATTGCAAAGGATATCACAAAAGATGCAAATGAATAGCCAGATGGAGGTGATTCACAGACATGGCATGGGAGAAGGGATGACATGCCTGGGAGGAAGCCCACTCTCAGGTGCCTGCACATATTTATCCATCTGCTAATTCTCCATTCTTCTTTGGGTTTTTATGGATACTTGTTTACATAGGTTTAATCGACTACATCACAGGCCACTGGTGTTCACTCAACCTATAGCATCCCTATCATCCTTGAGGTTAGGGGAGTGGGACAGAAATCGTCATCCCTATCACTGCGCCTTGATTTTTCTGGTTACTAGTCCCATCCTAAAGCTATTTAAGGTCTCCCTCCTACCACCGGCCAATGATCGATAGGCTGCACTAACACTTGTAGACAGAAAGGAAAGGATTCCTTTAACATCTGTTACGGTTTGGATG
This sequence comes from Aplodontia rufa, assembly GCA_004027875.1. Classification (NCBI taxonomy): domain Eukaryota; kingdom Metazoa; phylum Chordata; class Mammalia; order Rodentia; family Aplodontiidae; genus Aplodontia; species Aplodontia rufa. The sequence continues at coordinate 4,854 of PVKS010024558.1, read as the reverse complement.
AAAGCGGCCCCCCAGAAGCTCAATAGTAGGGCACTGCAAAGGCTGAGAGGTGAAATGATTGGATTATCTGAGGCTTAACCCTGTCAGTGAATTGACACCCTGGTAGGTGTTAACTGAGGGGTAACTTTAGGCTGGTAGGGTGCGGCTGGAGGAGGTGGGTCCTTGCCATGTGCCTTTAGGATATATATTTTGTATCTGGTGAGTGGAATGCTCTTTCTGCTTCCTGGCGATGCCTTGAGTGGTTTCCCTCTGCTAGACTATTCCACCATGATGTTTAGCCTCACCTCAAGCCCCAAGGAATGGAGCTGACCTATGGACTGAGACCTCTGAAACTGTCAGTTCTCAAAATAATCCTTTCCTTCCTAAAATTTTCTTGTCAGATCCTTGGGTCACAGCATCAAACAAGCTGACTAAAGCAACATGTCAGAGCAAAATGTTTTGTGTGCTATATGACGAAAATCTATGCTTGTTCCAATGCAATCACAAATCGGACCACATTTAAAGAAAATAAATTGCATTTTGAAATATTGAATACTATTTAATATCATAACAAGTTATGCAAAATTTAGAATCCTCTTTGGAAATTTAAAATAGGAAGATCCAACTATTGAAACCCTTAAAAATAATCAAATAGTCTTTTCAAATAGTGATGAAAATGAAAATAAACAATCTTTTGATTAGTAGGGTACTTTTGGATTTATATGATAATGAACATCTGACCTGATTATTTATAATACAGCAAGATTGAGTGGCAGTATGTGACCCTCATGAGTGATTTTTAATCATCATGAGAAAAACGTTGACGTGATGATGTATTTCCATTTCACAGATGAGGAAGTTCTAGACAAGGGGAAAAGTGACTTAGCAGAAGTTACATCAACAGCTTCTTCAGATGCTCCTGTCTAGATGGTATTAAAATGTCCTCACCTCGGTGCAGGGGAAAAGCAACTGCTTTTACATTCATCACTAATTGTTAGTCTCACTGCTACACTCTGCATGAGAGAGATGTTCTTAAGTCATTGAACTAATGCCCCGAGCCACAGCCTGTGGTGTGGCTGGGCTGCCATTTCCTGGCTCCATCTAGAATAAAGGGCTGCCAAGGCATGTAAGTTGACACAGCACGCTGGGGTGTCCTGACTAACTGTGAAAAATAAAAGGAGGTAGCAAATAATTTGTCACTGATAACATTTAAAGTGCTGAAAGTTACTTTTAAAACTATTAATTAAAGGAAATTTAAAAATGTGCCTATGAAGGAACTCATTCACTGATATATTTGGGGGGCATAGAGAGAGAGGAAAAAATAAATTGAGTTTGAGTAAGCATCAAGAGACTCATGCACAATCCTAGAAATGCAAAAGAAATGCCTCACTTATAAATGCGAATTGAAGCTGAAGTTGCGATCTTTCCTTTGCTGTATGTTTCTGCAGATGACGAAGGAACCTCCCGTAAGGAGGAAGAGGAGGGTGCTGAGTATAAACCCTGTGCATTTGAGTACAATCAAAAGCTTTGCTAGAGACTGTGGGCAGCAGGACACAGTATTGGCTTCCTGTTTGTTCTGCTCATCAATCAAACCAGGAAAGCTATCAGAAGAGTCTTTATTTATGACAGTAAAACCAGGACTGAAATTCTCAACAGAGCTACTGATAGCATGAGAAAAGCACAAAAATGTAATTCAACATCATACACTTTGACAACTACAAGCGGTGGGTATTTTGCATTGTGAGAGGATAAAGGATAAATGATGACAATGTGAGCTTAAATGGGTAGAGGAAGTCAAGGGGCATTACAAGCTGCAAAACACTAGATCAGTGTCACGAATTGCTCTTCTCTTCCAAGAGCTTTTGTAAAGACCAAATGAAAGAATGTAGGTAGGATTACTCTGTAGCATTCAAACCTGATGAACAAATAATTACCCTATTTTACACACATTTATTTACTTTGTTTCAAATCAGGGGAGAAATATAAAAATAAAACCATGTGATAATTGTCCTTGAATTCTTCTTATTGGAACATTTTCAAATTGAGAACCATATATGGGATACTTTATAAACTAAAAGTGTAGTGCATTTTAATATCTACTGAAATTTTTGTCTATTCCTTGGCCATTGACAAGTTGACCATTGGTTTCCAGCTGGGCTGAAAAAAAGAATTATTTGAGAAACCTTTTTAAATAGAGATTTCAAAGCCCATCCTAAAGTAGTGCATCAGAATATCTGTAGTTAGCAAATCTCTAAGATTTTTGCCAAGTGCACTTTTGGGTCAGAGACAGCCGAAGGGAATATCTTAAATATCTTCCACTTCTTACCATCATCAAGTCACATTTCATCATTCCTGAAATGATGCCACTGTCTCCCAGTTAAGTTGTTCATTCAGATAACCTTTTCCTTAGAAGCTTCAGCTTCTAAGCTCTTTTGATCATTATAATTCCCTTTAAAAACTTGAAAATAGCAAGTATGACCATTAGAAAAGAAGAAACAAATTAATATTACTCAAAAAAGTTGGTGTTTACTTTGAAAACCAAGAGAAATAATGGAAACGTCTCTACATAAGGTAGAATATTTCCTTTATTACTATCTGCATCCTAAAAATTGGGCTTTGATATGATTTTATTTTTGGAACATTGATATGCAGATGGACTAAAATAAGAGATCCATTAAATAAAAATAAATCTCATTGGTTGGACATTGAAGTAAGAACTTTGCCCTTAAGAAAATCCAACCTTAGAGAGGTTAAGGAGTTTGCCAAAGATCACAAAGCTAATGAGTGCTGGAGCCATGATTTGAACTCAGGTCAGACAGGCTCTGAGGTCACACTGGAAATAGTTAACTGTTCAAAACTGGAGCTCTTTACAAAATTGGTTTCTCATTTTCCAAGTGCTTTTCCTATTAGTTTTAATCTTTTCAAGAATGTATGCTGTTCATACTAATGGAATGGCTATGGTAAGTCCCCCCCCAAAATTAATAAAAACCATTTCATAGGACTTGGTAAATTCTTGTAATGCTGCTGAAATCCCATCTTAGTCTAAAATTATTTGTGGTTCAGAATAGGATGGAAATATATTATTTTTGACCTTATTAAAACTATGACCCATAATATTATTCATATAGCTTTCAGGAAATAAAATAAATAATATTTGAACATATAAAATAACCTTTCTTAACCTGACATTCCTCCACATCAACATGTACTTTATTTTCTTTTGGTAAAATGAATTTTAAACATACATATGCATTCTTACCATGATTTGTAATAATTCTTCTGTATCAGGTATCTATTGCTGTGTAGCAAATTACATGACAAATATATATACATGCGTATAACTTTTTAAACACTTCCACTGATTCTGTGGGTCCACTGGGCATTTCTTCTGCTGCTCTGGCCTGGGCTTGCTCCAGTAGCTGCCATTAGTAGGCGGCATGGCTGGAAGGGAAGGTCTCAGTGAATTGCCCTCCTATTCTGAATCTGTTTGAAGGCTGGAATGGCTAATACAATTGGGCTTTTCTCTGTGTGTGGCCTTTCATTCTAGGATCCTTCAAAAACTGTCAGGAACACTCGAAGAACATGAGAACACAAGGCATGATACTGGAGCTAGGAAGTCACGCAATATTTCAGAAAAGAAAGCAATTTATAAGATCCACCCAAATTCAGGGGGGAGGGAAATATTTTTCACCTCCTGTTAGGATGAACCGAGAAAGGATCGTGGTCATGTTTAACGACTCACGCTTGAAACAGATTATCCGCAAATACATGGCACTGCGGTGACGTCCGTGATAACTTGAGAGGCAGGTGCTGAAGATAAAAGAGCACATTTCCCACTGAATGGGCAGTTAAAACAATGATTTAAACTCTTTTTAAACTTTCTTTCTTTCAACTGTAAAATAAAGGGGATACTATCTCCTGCACAGGTGGGTGGTGACAACTAAATAAGATCATGCACACAAAAGAATTTTATAATATGTCAAGTACTAACTTGATATGAATTATTGTATAAATAAGAAAATGGTAACATTTAATTTTCTTACCTGGCTTCTGGGACATCTTAGGAAAGAAATTTGCCCTTGTCCATGATATTTAACTGTTTGTGTGAAACATTTTTATAAGCCGTCAGAGGGAAAAGTGAAATATGAAGTGAATGCTTCGATCTAAAAAGTGATTGCTAGGAGTTGGAGCAGTGGCTCAGCCGTTGTGGCACTTGACTTGCCTGGCATGTGCAAGGACCCAGGTTCAAACCCCAGCACCACATACGCAGCTAAGTGTCAGAGCAACGAAGACCAGATGAAAAACTAAATAAAACTGATTCTGTCTTTCTCTTTCTCTCTCTCTTAAAAAAAAAAAAGGTGATTACTAGACTCTATGTGTGATTATTGAGAATAGATTTTATTTTGTTCGGCATAGGAAGAAGACAGTGAAGGATAAGAGAGTCAAGGCAAAAGTTCCCAGACAGAATGAGAGGGAACAGAAGGGAAAGCAGAACACTGGGTGACAGGTCTATGTACAGAGTCCTCTAAATAGCAAGTACTGTATTATTTTTGGTACTTTTGGTAAAGTACACTAATTTCATTGAAAGCTTGTTGAATGTGGTCTTTTTTTTTATTTATTATTATTTTTTGAACAACCTTACACGATTTTAACAAAATAATATAAAATGTGTATACAATGTGTAAATATTCTGGATATTGCAATTATCTCCAGGAGTGCCCCCCCCCAATTACCCTCCCTTATCCCTCCCTTCCCTTTCCCTTTATAATTCTAAAAAAAGGTATTAGATTGTAAAGCATTACATCTTATCTGGATTTAACTCATGTTACTAGACCAACTTTCTCACTGTCCAGGGTCTAGTCCCCACCTCCACCT
>PVKS010024557.1:0-30932 GCA_004027875.1 Aplodontia rufa | reverse complement strand
GCATATCACCTTTGAGTTTTCTGCTCTCCAGGGACTGGGAAAGAAAGTGAAGAGTTTAGCTAAGTTCACTCACACTCTGAATATGGGAGACAGAATGGTGAAGTGTGCGTCTCCTGCTAACTGTACTAATGTTGCGCTTCCCCACTCCCCACTTTGGGAAAAGAGCACATTTATAGTGTGAGATATAATTCCTTTTTTTCCCCTCGATACTGGGGATTGAACCCAGGGGACCTTAACCACTGAGACACATCTCCAGCTCCTTTTATTTTTTATTTTGAGAAGTTGCTTAGGGCCTCACTAAGTTGCTGAGGCTGGCTTTGAAATTGTGATCCTCCTGCCTCAGCCTCTTATTAAATTGTTCTATTTTATGGCACATTTTAGTTACTCAAGGACAATTCAGGTTGACTGGACCTTAAAAAGAGTGAAAGCCAGCTGAGAGCTAGAAAACTGGAGCATGGTTTATCCTCAGAGAATCCAAGAAATTCTCTGGAATTCTAGTCTCTTGAGGCCTGGGGGGTTGTGGGAAGGAGGCCCTGGGTTAGAAAGCAATCTGAGTCACCTGATGGGACACAATGGTTCAAATGCTGGGATACTGACCAGAGCACTCGCTCCTTCTTACTTCTGATCTCTACAACCCCCAGCATCTATTGAGCTCCGGTGATTTCCTATGAACACCTTTTTCATATTTAATTCCCTGAAGATATAAGCTTTAACCCTGCAGAAGCTGAGACAATGGACAAAATGTCCCAAACCAACCTGCAGTGCAGGACAGAAGCCAAAAAAGCCAGCCACAGATGTCGCCCCAGGGGAATGCTGTGGGTGGGAAATTTTCCTACCTGACATGAGTCACCCATGTAGTCAGGGGGACAGGTACACATCTCCACTTCATGTGCTCTGCGTCCACTTCCTGTGCTGGAGGCCTCCTCCAGCCCCACCTCACCCAGGGTGAGCCTCTGGGTCTCGGTGAAGTGTAGGCCCCGGATGTGCAGCCCTTGCAGTCTGGACAGCACCATCATCAGCTCTTCCCTGGACACTGGGGTGCTGCTGCTGGCATGTCTGAAGTTTCCCTGCATGGGAAAGTGGAGAGGCATGGACTCCTTTAGACAAACTCATGTCCAGGGAGCTCAGAGCAGACCCCAGAAGGGAAGACATCTAGGAGGTAGAGGAAAAATCAAATAAAATAATAGGGGAAAGTTTACTTTCAGAGGCCAGATGTCTTGAGTTATGCCCAGGAAAGGGGGGAAAGGAGGACAGGGAATAGAGAGTGATACAGTGATAGGAAACGTCCCAGCGTTATACTTTCTGTTAAAATACACGTATGTCTGGATAAATATAAAGTGACTAAGAAGATACAGGAAAGGAGGGCATATGGAAACCACCCGAGTCATGTAGCAGTCATTAAATGACGTAGTTGTGACAAAAGCACAATCTTTTCTTGTACGCATACTCACTTTATTCTTTATTTTGGTGAAAACCTATCACACGAAATTTACCATCTTAGCCATTTCTAACTGCACAGTGCCATAATGTGAGGTACATGCACAATATTGCACAACAAATCTCTAGAATGTTACTCATCCTGCAAAACAAAATTTTAGACCCACTAAATAATCCCCCACCCCAGCCCTCCAGCCCCTGGCAACCATCATTCTAAGATTTGGAATACTTTTGTTACCTCCCAGCAGGGGAATCACACTGTAGCTGTCATTTTGTGACTGCTAATTCCACTTCATGTACTCAAGGTTCACCCACTTGTAGCACATGATGGGGTGTCTTTTTTTTTTGTTAAAGAATGTACTACGCTGTTTTTATCTCTTCATCCATTGATAGACATCTAGGCTTTTTCCACTATTTGGCTATTGTGAATAATGCTGCAAGGAATGTAGGTGTCCAAATACCTCTTCTGTTTGCAATTCATTTAGATATATGCCCAGAAGCAGCAAGCATTGCTGAATCACATGATAAATCTATATAAAAAATTTTTTTAGTAACCTCCACACTGTTTTCCACAGCAGATGCACGATTTTACATTCCTACCTACAGTACAAAAGGGTCCCAATTTCTCTACATCCCTGCCAACACTTCCTATTTTCTGGTTTTGTCTGGTTTGTTTGTTTGTCTTTTGCTGTTGTGGTTGTTTTAATAGCAACCATCCTAATGGGTATGAGATTATCTCACTATGGTTTCAATTAGCATATCTCTAATGATTAATGATGTTAAGCATTTTTTTTCACATAAAAGCTTTCATTATTAACCTCTATATTCTGTGTCTCCTTTGAACTCAGGTTCTATATCTCTTAAATGGACTGTCATGAAGATTAAATTAAACAATATAATGTATATAAAATGTGTGGCACAGTGCCTTCCTGGCATGTAGTAGACATTCAATCAATGGTACCTATTATTATTAGCATTAATATAATGCTTACATAATTTTCATAATTGTAATTGACGTTTTCAACAGCTTGGGGTATCATTTACATATAATAATATTCCCTCATTTTAAGTGTATAATTTTACTAAATTTGTAGAATTGCAGAACCACCACCATAATGTAATTTTAGAATACTTTCATCATCTCCCAAAGAACCTTTATGTCTAGTTTTAGTCACTTCCCATTCTCACCCCTATCTCAAACACTAACCTCTACCCTGTCTTTATAGATTTGCCCACGCTAACGAATTTATATAAATACCAACTTAATGCCTATACTACACAAAAATTTTTCTTCTATTACCTTCATTTCCCCCTCTACTTCTTTGGGCTATCATGGTCATGCAAATGACATCTTTATACATTGTAAGACCATCAACACAGATTTATAATAATTGCTTTATGCAGTTGTCTTTTAAATCAGATAGAAGGGGAAAACAAAAGAATTACAAACAAGAGATAGAATGTCCCTTATATTTACCTCTGTGGTTATCTTTTCCAGTGCTCTGCTTCTTCATGTGGATTTTTTACTTACTATTTAGTGTCCATTCATTTCAGTCTAAGAATTTCCTTTAGAATCCCTTGTCAGGAAAGTCGGCTAGCAATGAATACACACACACACACACACACTCACATATATATGCATACATATATATAATGAAATGTCTTCATTTTTTCCTTCGTTTTTGAAGGACATTTTGCTGGATACATAATTCTTTGTTGATGATGTGTTTCTTTCAGCATTTTGAACATGTTTTCCACTGCCTTCAGACAAATTAGCTGCTTATCTTATGGCGGACCACTTGTGTGTGATGAATCATTACTTCCAAGCTGCTCTGTCTTGTCTTTGGCTTTTGGCATCTGTACTGTAATATGTCTCTGCAAGGATCTCTTGCATTTGTCCTGCTTGGAGATTTATTGAGCTTTTTAGGTATATATATTCATGATTCCAACAAATTGAGTAAGTTTTCAGAAATTACTTCTTCAAATATTTTTTCTTTCCTTTTCTCTCTTTCTGGTATCACCATTTTGCACATGTTGGTACACTTGACCGTGTCATCCTCTTTTAGAGCCTATTTATTTTTTTCATGTTTTTTCTGTTTCAGACTGACTAATCTTGATTAACCCTCTTCAAGTTTGCTGAGTTTTCCTTCTGCAGGATTAAATCTGTTTTTGAGTCTTTGTTTTAGTCAATCTGGGCTGACATACAAAGTACCGTATACTGAGTGGCTTAAACACAAGAAATTAATTTCCTCACAGTTGTGGAGTCTGGAGGTCCTGGATCAAGGTACTGGTTGCCTTGGCACCTGATGAGCCTCTTTCTGGCTTACAGATGACCATCCTCTCACTGGGTCCTCACATGGTGGTAAGAGTGAGTTCACTGGTGTCTCTTCTTATAAGAACACTAATTCTACCAGGGCTCCACCTGTTTACCTCATTTAACCTTTATTACTGCCTTACCCCAAACACAGCCACACTGTTGGGGCCTCACCATATAAGTGGGGGAGAGGCACAATTCAGTCCACAGCAACACTTCTAGTGAATTCTTCATTCGAGTGCTATCCTTTTCAACCCCAGATATTCTGTTAGGTTTTGTTGTTGTTGTTGTTTTTAATTCATTTTTTATTTTTTAAAGATAGTCTTACATTTAGGAGGGAATCATTGTCCAACAATCAAGAATAAATATATAATGACAGAGCAAGCCAAGGTTGATGCCATTCCATGGTTTCCCCCTTTGGGTTCCCCATGGTTCCATGTTTCCCCCTACTTAACCCCCATGTTAATTGGACTTCTCATGGAAGTTGAAGCTTCCCCACTTAGGTTCTTTCTGTGATTTCTTTTTCTTTATTGATAGTCTCTATTTGGTGAGATACTGCTTTCATATTTTTCCTTAGTTCTTTAGACATGATATCTTTTAGTTCTTTAATCATATTTAAATGTTGATTTACAGTCTTTCTCAAATAAGTCTAATGTCTTCCTCAGTAAAAGTGTATTTATTGCCTTTCTATCACCTTCTCTTTTTTATGGACCATACTTTGTTTCTTCACATGTCTTCAAACTTTTGTTGAAAGCTGGACATTTAAAATAATGTAATGTGGCAGTTCCGGAAATCATATTTGCTCCACTCCCAAGGATTTATTGTTATTGTTTGTTTTCCTGGACTAATTCTGTAAAATCTGTATTCTTTGTTGTATATGACCACTAGAGTCTCTGCCTTGTTAGCCTGGTGATCAGCTAATGGTTAGATGGAGATTTCCTTAAATGCCTCGAGTAAAAAATCTCCTAATCTTTGCAAAACGGTTCTGTACACATGTTGCGGAAACCCCTCGACTCTCAGCCAGGCAGCTGATAACTCTGCCTTAGCCTTCAATTCCTGCTTTCCTAGTCCCTCAAGATCAGCCAGAGATGAGAGCCTTAGGGCCTTCTCAGGTTTCCGCCAAGTTCACCTGCCTGAATGTGCACAAAATCCAGGGCGAGTGTAGACTCCTACATGCCCAGGTTGTGATGGAAGTTTTCAAAGCCCCTGTGGACAGCTCATTCCCAAGCATTTTTATTTTAAGATTTGTGATTCCCTTGCTGATTGCCCCCACTCACTTCATGAACTTAAATAATTGCCTCTGAATGTTTTCAAAAACCATCCTAGGGAATAATTTCATGTTAAATAAAGACAACATTCTACAAATGTGCCTGTACAGAAATGTTGAAATATGTCTTTGAGTTCAAGGGTCTCAAAACAATTTCATCTTAAAATATTGGTATTGAACATATATTTAATTATATATATGGATTATTATTATATTAATAGTATAATTAATATTATTATATTAATTTTATTTCTTTTGATGTAAGACATTTTCATGACTTTTCTACCCATCCACACCAAATATTTGTTGGACAGTGACCAGGTCCCAGGCACTGAGGGAGACTTAGGATGAGAGGGAGCTGTTGTGGCATTTACAAGCTAACAGGGTTTATAAAACAAGGTTAATTTAACTGTAAGATGGGACAGATGGTGCTAAGATGCCAGTAAGCTGGTACAACGAGTCATGTGAGGATCAAATTTTATGTAATTTGTATTTTGAATATAGATGCAAGCTTGTATCTACGCAAACATTGTTTACATGGGTAAAATTCTGAAGTAAAAAATTGTGATTGGCTGAAATAATTAAAACACAAAATAAAAATGATCATTAAGAACCAATTTAATGGGGACTGGGGCAGTGGCTCAGTGGTTACAGCACTTGCCCAGCGTGCGTGAGGATGTGAGTTCGAACCCCAGCATCACATACCCAGTGGAGTGTTGGAGCAGCGAAAGCCACATGAAAAACTGAATAAAAATTGATTCTCTCTCTCAATCTTTCTCATTGTCCCTCTCTCTTAAAAAAAAAAAACACAAAACCATTTAATGGGTACTTTTCCTTTACCTCAACCACCTGCACTCTCCCATGATGCAGCCGGTCTGGCCGGGGGTCACTTGGCTCCTCATGGATGATGGACATGTGCTGACCCTGTTAAAATAAACACATGAATGAACCAATGCCTTGGTTGGGATGTTTCAAGATTTACAATGAATGTAAAAAACAAATTTCTACATATCTACAATATTTGAAACACTTGACTCTAAAGCATATTTCAGGTAAAAGGATTAATGACATGGAAACAGAATAACAGCTAATAGTGTACATTTTTCCAAATAGAAAATCAGGAAAATTCCCTTAATTGAAAATGAGTTAAAAAGATGCAAACAATTTAAAACATCATGCTTTGCAGGAAACGCAGGAAGTGTTGCTTTCATTACTGCTACAGTGCCAGATTGTGGGAGCAGGAAGTTCTTTGGTGGGTGAGTTACTGAAGGGGGAGGAAGAATGGGAGGGTTCCTAGAGCCCAGCTGTGTGGCTTGCCTAGCCACCCAGTGGAGGGAGGAATTAGCTTCAGCCTTTGTCCTGGGGGATCCACCAGTGCTCAGTCTCAGCCTTCGCCCTCAACCATTACAGTGGCCCTTGGCGGGGGAGCTCTTAAAGGGCAGAGTGGGATGATCAGCCCCCTCCATCAGCAACCCTACCCAAGCACACACACAACAGCCCAGCTTGTCTATGTTGCCTCCAAACCTGAAGGTGTTCCATTCACGAGGACTAGGGTTTCAGAAAGACGAGCATCATCCAGAAGCACAAATTATTGAAAACCTTCATCTAAAACATGCCTGAAAGGTTCTTAATTATAGTGGTTTAGAACAAAGCAGCAGAGTAAATGTTTCATGTGCCTAAACCATTTTCCATGTTTGAAGGTAAAATTAAGAAAAAATTTTGGTTATTACTGCTCAGTGAGTTCCAATTGTTTGCATAATCAACTCCTTGGCACTAAAACAATAAGCCCGGACCAAGATGCTCTGCAAAACGATGGAACTGAAATACAACACACTGCTGCAGTATTTTTTATTGTGGAGCTAATTTCTCCTTTGACGATAACTGTAAAATCTTTGCTGCCTTATTTTCAAGATGATCTGCGAAGGTTCCTTGGAGTTTTTGAAACAACAATTCAATATATTTGTATGTGAGTAAAAATAAAACACCGCCTGACTATGCCTAAACAAATACCTATCCCGCAGCTGAGCTACGGGAGACTTGCTGGTTCCTGTTGATGGTGACTGACGTGAGAAAACCCTTCAGGAAGCTGTAGTTGTATTGCATTAATCATTCCCATGTAAACCAGAAATGGAGCACCTTCAGGAGACCGCACCCTCTGTATCTGCTTTCAAGTTTCTATGCCTACAATGTAGAGGATGCAAAATAGAACATGACATCACACTGCCTCAAGGAATTTTCCTGGTTGTAGCTTTTGATTGTGTACCAGGCAGAGCGTGGATGCTACCTCTCAAAAAGCCAAAGTAGCCCCCCACTGCCTATACCAACTTAAATTTCTAGCACCTGCCTCCCTACCCTTCCTGATTTGTTTTCCATCACACACACACACACACACACACACACACACACACACAGCCAAGTTGGATTGATCTCCCTAAAGCACAACCTCCTGCCCCCTCTGCCTCAAGCATCCTCTTGTGCCCATTCTTTTTTTTTTTTTGTACCAAGGGGTGCTTAACCAATGAGCCAAATCCCCCAGCCCACTTTTTCTTTCTTTTCTTTTTAAAGAGAGAAGGACAGTGAGAGAAAGAGAGACAGAGAGAATCAATTTTTTTAAAATTTAGTTTCTCATGTGGCTTTCATTGCTGACACTTAGTTTTGCATGTGGTGCTGGGGTTCGAACACGTGTACTCGTGTAAGCCGAGCAAGCACCGTAACCACTGAGCAAGCACTCCAGGCCCCCAGCCCTTTTTTATAATTTTTTTTAAAGAGAGAGGGACAGTGAGAGAGTGAGAGAGGGGGAAAGAAACAATTTTATTTAGTTTTTCACGTGGCCTTTGTTGCTTTGAGACTTCGTTGTGTACGTGGTACTGGGGTTCAAACTCACATACTCATGCATGCGGGGCAAGCCCCACAACTGCTGAGCCACTGCTCCAGCCCCCCTTTTTTAAAAAAATATTTTTTATTTTGAGATAGGGTCTCACTAAGTTGCTGAGGCTGGCTTTGAATTTGCAATCCTCCTGCCTCCACCCTCCAAGCTGCTGGGAGGAGAGCCTCACCTGGCTCTCTTGTACTTGGCTAAAAAGGAGTCTTTCCCATAAAGCCTTCTGCGGGCCTCTCAGCCTACATAACTCCCACCCCACTCCGCCCCCAGCTCCAATAGAGCCTTGTTTGTTCTCAAACATTTACTACTCAGTGGATCAAGCCATTTGCACATCTCTCCAATTTCTCCCTTTTTAGAGGATGGGGGTCTCCTGTCCTTTACAGAGCCCAGCAATGTGACTTTATATGTGAGAAGAGCTCAAAAACATTCATGAGACTACATCAAAAGACAGAAGAAGCATTAAAAACATAAAACATAGTTACTTGTGCGAAGCAAGGGTGAAATGCAGTTAACTACTTTTGAGGGAGGGGGGACTATTTGGTTGGAGGACGCAGATGCTGTGTGCTCTAAACTGCCTTTTCAGTTTCTCCAACACACTGGAAACAACTTAATCAAAACTTTTTGTAGGACACACATCAAGATATCCTCAATTTAGCTCAGTACCAACTGCACCACTGCTTCCGCACATGGGTGGTATTCTGATACCTACAATGAGCTGCACATCCGGCTTCTTTTCCAGAAGAACCATGTCACCAGGTAAGCCAAATGACTTGACTTGGTAAGTGAGGAAGCCACCATATGAAGAAACCTAAAATTGAAGTAACAACACAGCATTAAAAGAGACTTTACCTGGGAGACTGAGGCAGGAGGATGGCAAATTCAAAGCTAGCGTCAGCAACTTGGTGAGGTCCTATCTCAAAATAAAAAATAAAATGGGCTGGGGATGTGGCTCAGTGGTTAAACACCCCTGGGTTCAATCCCTGGTACTGAGACAGTTTTAGGAGAGATAGTAAAATGGCTAGGTAGTCAGGACAGGACAACCCTCCCCGCCCCTTCCACGCTAAGAGCTAGCTGGTAGAGAGTGACTGACAGGGCATACTCATGGACTTCATATGCAAATGACCATGAGGCTCACCTGTGGGCGGGAAAACTAAGAAATGGGGGTGGACACAGATGGGATGGGAACCTGTTTTGCATTGATTTTAACCAATGACTTTGATACTAAGTTTCAATTCCTGCTTTGCATAGGTTTCAAAAAATGATGTAGATGCATTTCTCAATGCCTGCTTTGCATGAATGTTAATTATGCTCATTCCCCAAATCAATATAACCCCTGGCCTAACCTCCATTAGATGGTGTCCTGCTTCTAGGTACCCCCCCCCCATTGTGGAGTCCCTGCTCTCCTTCCTTAAATAAATCCTACTCCTTTTACTCCTTCTGTGATTTTCCGTGGATTTTATTCTTCAAATTCGTGAGACAAGAACCCAGAAGATTGGCGTTGAATTCCCGGGATGAATTTTCACACCAAGAGCTGCAACACCCAGCTTTTAGCTGGGGAGCTGCTAACACTGTTTCGGCTACACACATTGCAGCCAGCCCCAAATTCCAGTTTTAACTGGGAATGGCTGCAAACACTAGAAGCAGGCTATTTTGGCTGCTGGAATCTGTAGTGGCCCAGACTCCATTTGCCAGTGGGAGCAGAGAATCCGGCCTCATCTCAAAAACCCCGCATCAGTACCAAAGAGAGAAAGAGACTGTACCAACATTAACCCACATACAAGGCACACAGGACCTTGAGATCTGGAAAGATACACTATCAACTTGTTGACCAGGGTGACATCTAGAGAGCTGGATTGAGGATAGTATTTTAACCTTCTATTCAACACCATTTTTTCATTGAGGCGCCAAGTTGTTGTATAATCATAAATATGCATAAAGTAACAATATGATATGCTTTTAATCCTAAACCATAGTTACCCCCACATCATCCACACCTGTCTCTTGATTCTTCTATATTGTGCCCCATAACAGATAAAAATGTCCATATATATATATATACATATATATATATATATACATACATCTATCATAAATACAATTGTGAATTCCTAAATTAAATGATTGCATAAGTATTATTTGACTTCGGCGGGGGGGGGGGGGAGTATGTTACATTGTTGATTATCTCCCTAGATCCCTCCTTATCTTCCCTTCCTTTCCCACCCTACCTCTTCCCACCCATAAATCTATGATTCCCTTATCAACACCATTTTTTATATCACTTAAACTGTCTAGCATGAGCACGATTGAATTTTATAATCAAGAATACTTCTTTTTAAAAGAAAAATAGTCTTACTGACACAATATTTTTTTCTGCATGACTACTAAATCAAAATATTGATTTAATCCATAGCAATTCTAGGAAATCTAGGTCACTGATTTCTTACTTGAGAGACTTGGATAATATCTATCAGTCATAATGTGAACCTCTAAAAATAAATTTTCAAAAAAATTCCCCTGAAAGCAGATGGTGAATATTTCCCAAATTATTATGAATTCAACCGGGTACAGAAGCCATGATCAACAACTGTGTCAGAGATATGGACTGTCTCGGTGCTGGGTAAGCAGCATGATCAGGGTGGCAAGTGAATGTCACAGTTCTCTGACAGTCACTTCACCCCTGGTGCTGACCCTTCCCATCCTTGAAGTAAACACCACTCAAGAAAGAAGGATGGGGGCTGGAGTGGTGGCTCAGTGGTTAAGGCGCTTCTCTGGCATGTGTGAGGACGCGGGTTCAAACCCCAGCACCACATACACAAAGAAGTGTTGGAGCAACAAAGCCACATGAAAAACTAAATAAAATTGATTCTCTCTCTCTCTCTCACTTTCCCTCTCTTGAAAGAAAGAAAGGGAATCAGGAGCAATGTCATTTCAGTTTAACAGAACAAAATACCTGGAAAATGCAAACAACTGGAAGCAGGAGAGAAGCAGGGCTTTTCTGGGCTCTTGGTCCACAGGAGTTTCTCCCTAGGATCTGTGATCTGACAAAGCCTCACAGAGCTGTGTTCTGAGAGTTGGGAGGTATTCCAAAGTAATATCCTGAATCACCTTATTGAGATTAAATATTGCCTTTCTGATGGGCTAAGGTGGTTTTTAAATTATGTCCACAAATTCTTTGAGACTCCTCTCTCTAGGAAGTGAAAGTTAAGTCCCTTCCCCTTGAGTGTGACCTGGACTTAGTGACTCAATTCTAATGAGTTAATGATCAGAATGAGGCTGAAGTGGAAGTACGTCCTTTCTAAGATTAGGTTATAAAAAGATTATGACTTCGATCTTGAGTTCTATCATATATTCTCTCTGTCTGTCTCATCAGCTGCTTTGGGGGAAGCCAGCTGCCATGTAACAAGAAGTCTCAAGTAACCTATGGAGGGTCTCATGCAATGAGACCTCCCACAATAGCCAGCAAGGAACAGAAGCCATGCTAACAACCATGTGAGTGAACTTGGACATGACACCTCCAGCCCCAGATGACTGCAGCCCTGGCTGACACTGTGACCACAACCTCAGGAGAGACCCTGAGCCATCACTTCCTGGATCCCTGATTCACAGAAACTGTGCAACATAATAATTATTGCTTTTAAGCTGCAAAGTATTAGGGTAGCGTGTAACACGGTGAGGAATAACCAACACATGGGCTGACCATAGAGAGATGAAGAGGAACCCTGAATGAGGGAGAAGTGGGTCACACAAGAGAAGAACATTTCACACTCAAGACATGGAATCCATAGAACTTCAGCTGGAAGATAGAATTGGACCCACAAAATCCTCATATTTAGTCATTCTCAGTGTGAGATGATCACCTTGCCTGAGTTGGGCCCTGTGAAATACACCCCTTATCAAAGCTTCTACCCTTGCCAAGCTGGAAGCAACATCCCCAGGTGATGTTTCCATACAGAGCCTGCACTTATGTCCTCATAAAATAAGCAGGGTTGTCCAGGCTCTGTACTAATAATTCATGCAGCAAAGGAATAGCAGTTCATTTACAAGCTCCCCGAGGAAGGCTAACTAAACGCACGTGATTCTGCTCACGAGGTTGAGCTGCCGCAGATCCTGCACATCTTTTAACAAGCTTATGAGTCACTCTTCAGCTTTTGTTTTCCTGACAAGGAGCCTTTCCTCTGCTTTAAAACAAAGAATTCTCAGCATTGGCACTTAAAGGTGTACCTGTCCTATTTGCAACATTATTTAAATGCTTATATCTTTCCCTGAAGAAAATCCTTTGGCAGTAAGTGAAAACAGAGAAGCGCATTTTGCAGGGTTTCTTTGCATGTGAGGCACTGGGGGCACTTTGCCTCTCCAACAGAGGCTCTTCATTATTTATTAACTGTATTTCTTTCTTTCTTTCTTTCTTTCTTTTTTTTTTAAGAAAGAGGGACAGTGAGAGAGAGAGAGAAAGAGAGAATCAACTTTTTTTTTTTTTAGTTTTTCATGTGGCTTTCATTGCTCTGACACTTTGCTGTGTATGCGGTGCTGGGGTTTGAACCTGTGTACTCGCACATGCCAGGCAAGCTCCATAAGCTCCAAGCCACTGCTCCTGCCCCTAACTATATTTCTTAAATGTTAGTAACCTGAACTTCCTGAAGTTCATGATGTTCATGCAGGGGTAGGACAGACCCACAGAGGGCCTAGAAGAACATCAGGCCATTGTTACCTTGTCCCCCAGGTAAGATGGAGGCGCTATCCAGGATGCACTGTGGACTGTTGAGGGCAGCTCCTGGAGATCCGCAACTACACTGTTGCTGCCCGGGTTGAATGAAACAGGGACATCCACTCCATCTGCTGTCACCAGGTGCCAGCCCATCATATCCACAAACTGAAACACACAGGCAAGGCATGGAAATGTGTGGTTGTGACTTCTTGGGTGATGACTGCATTATGTCATAGAAAAAGCCACCTAGCTTCAAAGGCTTCCTTTATGTGTGCCCTCTTTTTTATTTTTTGGTGCTGGGGATTAGACCCAGGGTCTCAAAAATGCTAAGCATGCACTACCATTTATCTATATCCCCACCACCAAGCATCTGCCCTTAAGCTTGCTCTCCCTGGGGCTCTCATGATGGAGCCCTCACCTGCCACTGCCCTCATCAGACTCATTGTGACCAGGAGTTCCCAGAGGACAGTAACCACACATGTGTGGTACTTATCCTTGCATCCCAGCACATATTCTCGTTCTTGACACTTAGCATTTGTTCAGTGGATGTTTAAATCATAAATAATAAGTGTACAGATAATAATCAGAACTGTGTGCATGTTTAAAAGGTGAGTTCCATATAGAGAAAAACATGTTGTAGAATACAGTGGTCTGCCGTTATTATTTTTCTATAAGTGGAGCATCAAAATTATAAAGGAAGCCAATTCCATTTTGAGGGAAGAAAATAGGAAAAAAGTACCTTTGGGTTCTCTGAGAGGGTAAGGAGAGGAGACCAGCACAGAGTTAGAAACTATTTTCTTTTCCAATTACCAGTCTGCACTCCTTGTAGGAGGTAAGCAATAAAATATAGAGAATAATCCTCTATATATTCTATATATAAAATATACAGAATAATCCTTGTTGAATATATGATATTACACACATAAAGAAAGCAAGCATGAGGCTGATGATTCATGAAAAATGGCAACAATAAAAGTTGTTTTATGAAGTTAACTTAAATAATGGCCAAAGAAAAGATGTGGTAAAATAGGTGAGGAAGAAAGTAAAACAGGAAGGCGATAAAAAGAAAAGAGAAAGGAAGGACGTGACATTGTACTGTCACAAACGATACCTATTTGGTCTTTGTTCCTTGTTCCTGGTACAGTGCCCCTAAAACTTGTAATTTCCCAAATGGTGAGGGTGATTGAACCATCTTTTGTCAAACATTTGGCACTAGTCCCTAGTTCCTGAAACTAGAGTTTCTAAGACTATGAGCTCTGGAGAGTGAAAAGTGTCATTTTGCATGCTAATATGATGACTGGTGATGGGGTTCCTCCATAATTTCAAGATGGCGGCTGGTAGCCAAAACACCAAGGCAGATTAGGGTTTGAAACTTTCAGCCCTACCCGCCTGACCTCTGGGGAGGGATCAAGTTGATTGTCAATAGTTAATGATTTACTTAATCAAGTCCACATAATGGAATCTCCATAGAATCCCTAAATGATGCTTTCAGAGAGCTTCTGTGTGCTAAAGGATTTTTTGAGGGTATTGAACTCCAGCTCCAAGGTATCAGAAGTTCCTGTGCTTGGGACCTTTTTGGACATCACTCTGTACACCTCTTCATCTGGCTGTTCATCTGTGTACTTTATCATACCCTTTATAATAAACTAGCAATAAGAAATAAAGTACTTCCCTAAGTTCTACTATGCATTATAGCAGATTAGCAAAATTTAGGAGGGAGTTGTGGGAATGCCTGATTTGTGGCCTAGGACTTGCAATTGTCATTTGAACCAGGGATAGCATTGAGGGACTGAGCCCTTAACCTGTGGGGTCTGACACTATCTCCAGGTGGACAGTGTCAGAATGAAATTCAAATTGTAAGACATCCAGTTGGTATTTGGAAAGAAAATTGGAGAATTGCTTGATGTGGGAATAATTCCACACATTTGAGGTTAGAATTTTTTGTGAGTACAGAAACAGGATTTTCTTTTAAGGGAAAAAATGGCTACAGTTTATATCATTTTTTATTATGCATACTGATCATACAGAATGTGGGCTTCACTGTGGCATATTCATATATACATAGAAACAATCTGATTATATGTTAAAGGTTTGATCCACAGCATGGTGCTTTGGAGAGTGGTAAAACCTGTAAGATGTGGAGCCTAATGGGAGGAAGTTAGGTCATTGGGGGTGTGCCCTTGAAGGACGTATTGGGACCCTAGCCCCTTCCTCTTCCTTTCTTTCAATTCCCAGCCACTGTGAGGCCAGCAGCTTTGCTCCACTATGCATTCCTACCATGACAAGCTGCTTCACCAATCATGGACTGGAACCTCCAAAACTATGAGCCAAAAGAAAACTTTCCTCTTCTTAAGTTGACTGTCTCAGGTATTTTGTTACAGTGTTAGAAAGCTAATTAACACAACAACAAACTCCATTCATTTCATAAGTATTTACAAGGCACCTATTATATCCCAGATCCTGCTACAGCCTCTGAAGATGTACCAGGGAATTCACATTCTAGTGGTGGAGGAAGATAGATGAAAAATTTTAAAATGAAATGCATGATAATGTCAGAGAGTGAAAAATGCCATGAAGGAGACAAGCGTAAAAACATAGAGAGTGACCACACTGAGTTATTTTATAGCAGTGGTGACATTTGAACATGTGACATTTGATCAGAGACCTGATAATTTGGGGGACAAAATCATGAGGACATGATCGCCGTAGGCCAAGTAACAGCGAATGTCACACTGACCATTCTCATCAATCAATAAACAAAAGGTTCCACAACACTTCATGCCAATTCACTTCCTTCTTCATTCAAAAGTACTAAATGACAGCCCAAAGTTCTCCCATTCTTTGCATACCTTAGTCCTTCGCTTATGTGTACTGTGACAACGTTTGCTCACTCCAAAACAGAAACAGCTGGTGCATCCCTTGGGACTGGCTGGGTCCAGATAGAAGTATCCTTCTCTACACATATTACATTCTGTACCTTCCACGTTTGCCTGTTGACAGGAAACACGAGGAACATCATTCCTTCTAAAGGTTCCCTGAGTACAATCAGCTGCTTGCACAAATTAAACACCAACCCAAGATGCTAGAACATGGATGTTAATAAAACATTCAGAGATAGGTCATCACTAAGCTTTCATAGCATTTGGGTTCAACTTCTATAACACATGCAAATGGAAGAGAGAATTCTGTAAATTTCATAAGATGCCCCATCAAATTTTGAAGGTAGAGAAATAGCATGACAAGGACTCATAGCATGGTGATACTGATTCACACCCCCTTCACCATCACATGGAGATATCTGTTGGGAAGGAAAATCTGCTTACAACCTAGAAGAATCCCTTGATATAAAGACGATAACTTGGGGGCCAGGGATCAGGGACAGGCATTAGCAGACCTATGAACTCTTGACCTGGAAGATAGAAATTTGCACTGATTTTTCTGGAGAGCACTACGTTATCATCAGATACTCAAGGGGGTCTGTGGCCTCTCCAAAGGATGGGAGGAGTCTCCCTTCTATTTCCATGAAATGAGATAGTGACTATAAAATGTCCCCCACACACTATGGAACTCTATTATGGGTCCGTCCCATTTCTCACATTTTTATGTGCTGAGTCAACATGAAGAACTTCTCCTGACTGGCAGTTGTTGTCCCTGTCTTACCTTGCAGAGGCAAGCCCCAGTCCCCGGGTCACACACTCCTGGCTCAGTCCCATCTCTGTTGCAATTGCAGGGAACACACTCAGGGAAGTGGTAGAACCCAGAAGCACACCGGTCACATTGCCGCCCTGTGATCCTGGGCTTGCACCTGTACCCGAAGTAAAGGAAACAAAATTCCTCATCATCTTTCTAACCATTCTAAAGGGTCCACTGCCCTGTACAGAGCAGTTGCTATATGAAGTTAGTGAAATAGACACAATCCTGCCCATGGAATGCTTATATCCCAAGCAGAGCAGAGAGATGTGAACAAAATACACTTGCAGAAGGCAGGTGAAAGTGACCATAGAGTGCTCCCTGAATCAGGCTTGGTGTTGGAGGTGCAAGGACAGACACAAGCCCCAAGCCTGGAGGGCTTCCACGAATAGCCATAAGTGGAAAAGAGAACAACAAATGCACAGGGTCTAGCCAGGGTTCAGAGGATCAGCAGATGCCCCAACCCAGGAGCATGTCAAGTTTCCCTGGGGAAGGTGGCTTCTAGGCTGAGCCTTAAAGGGCAGTGCTGCAGGGTAGGGTGGTGGTAGGTGTTCCAGTCTCAGAGGGACAGGGGAGGCAGCCTGGGGGAAATCCCCACAGTGTGGGCAGGCAACACAAGTGTGGTGCTGCTGGGGCAGAAGCTGGCACAGGGAATGCTGGACTGTGCGTCTGTAGAGGTGGGCAGGAGTTCAGTCATGCCAAGGACAGGCTGGCCCCTGTTTGTGCAGCCAAGCACAGTCCTGAGGCTTGTGCACCGAAGACAGCCTGGTCTTGGTTCTACTCCAGATCTGACACAGGATGTATATTGTCTTTGCAAATTATTGAACAATTGCTGTTAAGAGGTAATTCATGCGAAATTTCAGCCCAGTGCCTGGCATACGTGGGGCTCTCAATAAGGCATCATGATCACGAAGAGGTACTAAGGAGGAAAGGGTGTAGTCGGACCTGTGTGAAGGGAGGAGTTGCAGAGATGGATTCCAGCAGAAGGCTGCTGGGTCAGCAGAGAAGCAAGGGTGCTCAACTCCGGCAGAGGCATTGAAGATACAGGGAGAGATGGGATCCAAAGCTATTTGAGGATGAGATTGTTTAGACTTGTTATGGATGAGGGGAGAAGAAAGAGAAGGCAAAGAGGATTCCCAGGTTTCCAGCCTGATGTTGGGAGTGGATCCTGGGGCCCTGCAGGAGGCCAATGAGGGGGCAAGCTGTGTAGGAAGAGAGTAAGGACAGACATTGGGGGAGTCCAGAGGGCAGGGGCCTGTAGGAGCCAGAGTTCATCAGAAAGTTCTCCAGGGAGCTCCAGGTCATCCATCATCGATCAGCAGCACATGCAACTGAAGCACAGGATGGACAAGAAAAGGCGGAGTAGTGGCAGAAGACCTGTGCCCTGCAGGTAGAAAGCCGAGGAGCCCCGCAGTGTGGGGCAGGAGAGGAAGTGGAGCTGCTGCATGTGGGTCCATAGCTCAGCCCAGCCACTGTGTTCCGCAGCTGAGGTCCGCTGCCTTTGGCGGCACCTGCTTCCAACTAGGTAAAGGATTTTGCGCTTGATTAAGAATATAACTTTGGAACCAGGCAACCTAGCTTGGAATTCTAACTCTATTGATTCTTAGATATTTGACTCTGAGTAGAATCACCTTTTCACAGCCCAAGTCTCCTCATCTATAAAAATGGAGATATTAATGCCAACTTCACAGGACTCATGTTAGGATTAAACAAGATATATGAAAACCCCTTGGAACAGTGACCTGCACA
Source organism: Aplodontia rufa (assembly GCA_004027875.1). Lineage (NCBI taxonomy): Eukaryota > Metazoa > Chordata > Mammalia > Rodentia > Aplodontiidae > Aplodontia > Aplodontia rufa. The sequence continues at coordinate 12,889 of PVKS010024557.1, read as the reverse complement.
CACAGTATTTCTAAAGGTATTCTTGTGATGACATTGGCTATGGGGACCAGAGAGGTGCCCTGTCTCTATCTAGTGTACCTGAGAAGATTAAATCAGCTTTAACGGCAAGACCTTGGACAAGACAAATGTCAAGTCAGTTCTTCCATCCCCATCGTCTCTCTCACCCTCCTCCCTCCTGATACTGCGAACCTGTCTCACTCAATGTGTGAGTGGCAGTGGAGAATATAAGCAGGGGAGGGGGAGAATACAAATGGAGGACGCGGCTGAGATGCCAGGGCCTTGAAGTTTACAATACCTATGTTCCTGCGTAATGCAATGTTTAGATCACTGCTTAGGAATCCTATACAAAAATAAGCAACCAAAGGAATTTTGAGTGGTGCCATGACAACAGGAAAGAAAAGGAAACTTTCCTCTTCTAAGTCTGGCTGAACATCTTTTAAAATGGCCTAAGGTCATTCTGACCTCACATGTTTCTCCAGGGAGACTCTTTGCTGCTCAAGGAGCTGCCTACACTGCAAAGGTAAGAAGGTTCTATTAGTTGCTGCTGCCAGGAGGTGCAGAATGGCAGCTCTGGGGACGCAGGCCAACAGAGTCATCTCCAAGGCGATGGGCTTATAGCCAAATATTATGTAACAACATCTGCGCATGTGTGGGTGCTTGTAGCAGCTCACAGAAAACCAGGCCCAGGTGTGGTGGGGTGGACTCCATCCTTCTGTTACTAAGCACTGCAGATTCCTTTATATTTCTCTAGCACCAAACTCTAGTCTAAATCTAGAGTCCAAAGTCCACCTTACTCATTTATTCATTCAAGGGTTAAAAAAGTCTTCTACACACAGATATCTGCATCAGGGTACATAGAAGAGAGGGGACAGAGTAGAGTAAGTTACTCCTGACTTAGGCACATTTTCACAAGGACACAGGACCTAGAGAAGTGGTAAGTGAAGTAACTCTGAGAGAGACGGTGTGACTAAGCATTAAACTCGCTCTAAGCAAAAAATAATGAAAACATCTCTGCAGATCTGCCAAAGGCTTCCTGTCTTCTTTGAGTTGGTTATTTTAACACAAAATTCTTGAAGGACAACTATAATTTGAGAGTAGGAGAAGAAGATTGAGGCATTTTTATAATGGAGGAACTAAATATATGCAAAGAGTATTTCGAGGAAGTGAGAAATCAAGGGGGAAATGCTGAAGTTAGGTTAGGTGGGGCCTGGAATACCATAGAAAATTGGCCTTTATGCTGTTAGAGAGTGGCCAGCTGAGCCAAGGGTGATGTGATTGACGTGCAGAGCCCTGGGGCACCATTTCACCCACCACTCTGCACTACCAACATGAATTAGTATAAGCTCCCATAGGAGACCACAGACATTCATGTCTCCCACATGAAGCATGGTGTCCAAACTGGAGCATGAGATAGAGTTTGGGCAATAAAACATGGAGATGTGGGACAAAATAGAATCTAAAGCAAACACACACACACCCACACACACACACATACACACACACACCAATTAGGATAGTAGCTATGGAAAACAGTACAGAGGTTTGCCAAACATTTAAAATGTGATCCAGCAATCCCACTGCTGGGTATATACCCAACAGAAACGAAAGTGGTACATCAAAGAGACTTCTACACTCCCAATGTCGTGGCAACACTGTTCACAACAGCCTAAATATGAAATTAATCCAAGTATGCATCATTAGGTAAATGGATAAAGATGCGGTACATATACACAATGGAATGCTATTCTGATATTATTATAAGGATGAAATCTTGTCATTTGCAACAACACGAATGGACCTGGAGGGCATTCTGTCAATTTAAATAAGGCAGCTACCAGAAGTCAAATATTGCATAATTTCTCTCTCTCGGAAGGGAAGGGGATAATGTGTCCCTTGCCCAAAGTTGACACATGATTGTCTGAAAGGAAAAGGGGTTATTCTAAAAAGGTGAATTAGCTTGACACTCAACGCCATGCGTGTCAGATATTGGGTCAGTGTTGAAGAATTGGGGGGTTAAGTTCATCCAATCTCACCTTTCATTATACACCTGGGAAGAGAGAAGCCTAAAGAATTTAAGGGACTCGTTCAAGGCTACCGAAGAGTAAAACCAATAAGTGAACACAGGCTGAACTGATTTGCGATGAAGATGGGATGAAAGAGATCAAGATCAGGGCTGGATGTGGATGTGGGACTCATCCAGGAGGAGGGGTGGCTGAAGACGGGGGAATGATGGGATCTCCGGGGAACAAAGCACAGGGCAATGAAGGCAGACAGCTTTGATCTTGGCCAATAATAACAACAGCTAATATGTACTGGGTGTTTACAGGGGTCCAACACTGCTCTAAGGGTGCGCATAGGACACTTGATGCTCTAAAGAACTTACAGATAGATGTCTCTACTATTCTTGTTTTACAGAAGAAGAATGAAGGCAGAGAAGAGAGAAGTGGTTTGCCTTAGGCAGAGGCAGGACGCAGCCTCCTGCAATTTCACCCATACAACCTCTCAGTCTGGGGGCAGAGGGAGGGAACACAGAGGGTGAAGCAGCTGTGAAAGAATGATGCAAGAGAGAGATGCTAGGGTCAAGACAATGAAGGATGACAGAGGGAGTGCAGGTGAGAACTTGGAGCCCCATCCTCCTCGTTAACATGAGGGCTCAGTGCCACCCCTTCCATTTATTGGATGTGGTTCATCAAAGAACCCCAACTTTCAAGTTGTTAGAACTGGCAGAAAGCATGTCAGTCCCAAGAATGCCAGGTCCGTAGCCTAGTGTTTTAGTTGTCCACCCCACAGACGTTTTGGTAAATCTGCGAGCACTTGCTGGGGAATGTGAAAAGGCACAAGAGACGTGTGGCTGCATTGATTGTCCAGGAGTGCTGTCTCCTATAATCCATCTTAAAATAGCTTGAAAGGGGTCGTCATTAGCAAGGTTTGTAACATCAGTGATTTCCAGCTTCCTTGTATCTGTTGCAGGTTGATAAAACCTTCTGAGGATATTCTAGCCCTCTCATGTGTTCAAAGAATTGATAGCATATATCTTCCACTATTAAAAGAAGGTACAAAATCGCTTTTTCTTTGCTGTTATACTTAATCAAATGTATATAAATATATATGTGTGTGTGTGTGTGTGTGTGTGTGTGTGTGTGTGTATATATATATATATATATATTTGCTACTTTGTGTTACTGCAAAAATGAAATGTTGATCACTCAAAGCATGTTTATGATCTCTTTCTAATAGAGTTGGCCAAAATGTTCGTCATTTTGAGACAGGGGGAAAAGTTAGGCAGTGAGAGTAGTTTGAATGTTCAAGTCAATCAAGGGAAAAACAGTTCTTTTTCTTCTAAGAAGATCAATTTGACATTGATCTTCTAGTGCTAGTAAGGAGGGTCTGGCAAGGTGGGTCCAGACCACATTCTTTCTATTGATGCCCGAGGGGCAAACCAAAGGTTGGACCCAAACAGAATTTTCCCCACCCATGTCCTAGCTTTGGGGGGAGAGGATAACCGATTGATGGAGAACATCCTATAAAAAGGTAAACCTAACTGCCTCTTCGGCTCTGTCCCTTCTCCCACTCTAGGGGACTTCTGCTCTTTTCTCTATGCTTTGCATTCTATTATTTTCCTAAAATAAAGTCTGTCTATGATGCTTGCCTCTGTGTCCCTTGGTTTCATTCTTCGTCTCCAGGGGACACGAACCCATCTTCCACCAAACTGTCATCAATTTTGTATGTATACAATATAATTTTTGCAATATTGTCTTGGTATAATTAGAGATTAATGAGGAAGTAGGATCAGACATTTAAATTTAGATGGAAAGCTAGAGATGATTTTACCAAAATTCATTTCACAAATTAGGAAACTGAGTCCCAGGAAGGCAAAGTGACTTGCCTAGAGTTTCCTAGGTCACCTACAACAAAGGCAAGTTGAGAACTCAGTTTTATGGTTCCAAATGAATTCATTCCCACTTGTCTCTAAGAGTTCAAATCAGTTTTAATCAATAAAGACTGAGTATTGTAGACTGCTAGAATTATTTTTGCAATTAATTTAGATTAGTATCTGTAATGGCATGATTTTCTTTTGGTGAGTATGATAAACTTCAAAATCTTCAAATTGGTAAATACAACTTACATATTCAATTTTTTAATAGAGAGAGGGACAGTGAGAGAGAGAGAAAGAATCAATTTTAATTAGTTTTTTATGTGGCCTTTATTGCCCTGACATTCCATTGTGTACATAGTGCTGGGGTTCAAACCCGTGTACTGGCACATGCCAAGCAAGCACTGTAACTGCCGAGCCACCGCTCCAGCCCACAAATTCAATTTTTGAGCTTTATAATTTGTGATAATCTTTACTACTGCATGAGTGTTTTAGATATTTGGGGAAGAATGTATTTTTCTTTTTATTTTAAATGCCAGAAATCTCTGATTATTCTTTTATATGAGCTTTAGGTTTCTCTAAACATTTTCTTCATATCCATTATGAAACTTTTGGAGTGGGGGAAGGGTAATTTTTCCTCCAACATTTTATAAAGAAATAATCCTTTTAGGCAATCAAAAACTTTTTTTTTAAGTATTCACACTGGAATTATCATGGGCAGTTTGTGAAATTTATAGTAATGTAATAAACTGAAAATTTTTTGTTTGTATTTTTTTAATCTCCCCAGGGGCCCTTTAGGACGAATCCACTTTGATCATTGTAGATACCTAATCCTATTATGTTACTGCAGTCTCAGTGGCAATGTGAAAGTAAACAATTTCACATTTCGGTTTTAAGTGTGATGCAGGTCAATCTGGTCTCATTCCTGTCGATGTTCTTGGGTTTGGGAAGAATTGCATGACATGCCTTAGTCCTGAGGTAGGACACTTCTAGTCTATTAAATTGTCATTGGCTGGAGAGGCTTTATTAAAAGTTCCTCAATTTTTTTCGAAAGTACTATGGTAAATCCATCCATCATATCCTGCTGCCCTGACTGATTTTTTAAAACATTGAAGAACTCTCCCTGCACCACCCTGATCCCAGGGCAGCAGCATTTGAGAACTGGGAGAGGTTCTGTTTGAAACAACTTATTCTACTGACCGTTTCCTTTTAAAACTCTCCCACTAGTTCTCAGACCAGGACTTCTCCTATTTCTCTCCTCTCCTTGGTTCCTTTGCTTCCTGTGACTAAGCATAGATGTCCTCCCCGGGGCCATCCACTGGTTTTCTAGTGATTGAGTTGGCTCAGTTAGAATCACACCTGTGGTTTAAAGACTTGGAAAGATCCATGACTCATTCCTCTCAGCTTCCTTACAAGGCCTGAGAAGACTAAGGTAGCCTGCAGGCACAGCTAAAGGAGTGGTGAAGGTTCGTTCCTTGGGAAGAATGAACATTGTTCCAATAAAAAGTTGAAATGTGTCCCCTCCGAAGAAGCATCCAATTCTCCTCTTGGCTCCTAAGAATGTGATCTTATTTGGAAATAAGGTCTTTGCAGATGTAATTGTAAGGTGGGTCCTAAGCCAATATATCGGAAGTTCTTATAAGACAGCAAGAAGAGGCAGACATGGACAGAGGGGAGAGTGCCATGTGAAAGCGGAGCCCTGCAGGAAGACTGGCATGTGATGACAGGAGATTGAAGGGATGCGGCTACAAGCCAAGGAACTCCAAGGATTGCTGGCAACACCAGAAGCAAAAACAAAAAAACATATAATGGATTATCCCTCAGAGCCTCAGAAGGAACCATCCTGCTGACTGACATCTTGATTTCAGGCTTCTAGCCTGCAAAGCTGTGAGAGTAAATTGCTATTGTTTTAAGACACTCAGTCTGTGTTCATTTGTTATAGCAACCACAGAAAACTAATACAGCTACCCTTAAGCTGGTGTTGCTGTAGTCTGCCACCAGCAGTGACAATCCCTCCTGGTTCCCACACCCAAATCCATGTGTCTGGAGTACATGTATAGCGTGAGTATTTTTTTTTTAAGGGGACAGTAAGAGAGAAAGAGAGAGAGAGAGAGAGAGGGAAAGAGAGAAGCAATCTTTATTTAGTTTTTCACATGGCTTTCGTTGCTCCAAGACTTCATTGTATACATGGTGCTGGGGTTTGAACTCGCGTATTCACGCATGCCAGGCAAGCACTGTAACTGCCTAGCCACTGCTCCAGCCCCTATAGCGTGAGTCTTATGCCTTCTCCTGCACAAGCCATGCTGGCCTGGACCCTAGAAGCTCTGGCTTTGTTTTCTTGCCGTATAACCCCTGTCCTAATTCTCACCAGCCTCTTCTAGGAGACCAGATCCTGTTCTTTATCCCCTGTAGCTGACGGCCAGCCCTATTGAGATCAGGTCATCGCCTGGGATCATGGAACACCGAAAGCATCTTAGGTTCTGCATGAGCTGAAGTTTGCCACCGTTTCTTAGCCATTGTGCACTGGGCTGTCCCCAGAGGGCAGCCTCCTCCTCAGGTCAGGCTCCCCAGTGAGTACCCTCCACACCTGGTCTCCCTCCCCACTTCCAACCCAGCCCTGCTTCAGAGGCCTCAGCATCTAAACCCTGACAGTGGTCCAAGAAGTTCAGACTTGGTCGCACATTGTTCGTGACGATGCTGTCAGCTAATACTAGAATGTGGATGGGTGCCTGACCCTAAATACAAATGAACAGGAGCTCATCACACAGTGTCACAAGAAAAGACACTTATAACTTCATTACATATGCATAGTGCTCTCCCACCTCGTATATCATGGCACAGAGCATGACCTTGTTGTGACAGCATGGGCAAGGCTGCTTCTGGCCTGGGGTGTGGTCCAGCCACTCAGGCTCTGCCTGGCTACCCTGAGCCTGCAGACTTACCAGTCCGCCCAGTGCAACCCTTTCTGGCTTGGAAGCCCCATCCAGAGGTCAACACAGAGCACTCTTTGAACAGAGGGAAATGGGAAATAAAAAAGAACAGCACGTGGACAGATGGCATCTTACCTTCTCACGACTGTACCTGAAACACTCGTCCACCAGAGCTCACCTGCACTGCCCACTGTCCTTATTGCACTCCGGGGCGGCAGCCCCAATGGTGCCCCTCCTGGAACAGTTGCAGCCTTCGCAGCCCGCTAGCGGGTGGAAGCTGAAGGAATGTGTCTGGCAGACCTCACACTGGGGCCTGACAGTGCTGGGAGGGCAGAGGCAATGCCCTGTCGTCTCTTCACAAAGCCGCCTGCCACAGCTGCACGCTGGCCGGGGGATAAAGAGATTCGGTGTTAGGATTAGACACTGCCTGATCTTCTGCTGGACTGCACCAACTGCCAGGATTTCCAGAATCTTCTAAGGCACCAGGAGAAGAGTTTTGCTTTCCATTCATTAAACTGTCGACCTCGGTGGATCTCAAAGTCCCATTTCTTGGGGCCCAAACAGAACACATCAAATACTACTGGCAGATACAGTGTGAGGACCCTGAGTGAGACACAGCTGGACTGACTGTTTCCCAGCTAGGTCCTCCAAGGAACCCATCGAGCTGCTGCCATGTGCCATTCTAATGTGGGGCCTCTGTTCATCAGAAAATTCTAGAAGTAAGCAAGTAGGGGCTGTTCATGGGCTCCCTGATGCAGCTCCACAGCATTCCAGTGCTGCAGGACCAGAGCCCAGGGTCAGAGCCAAGGGATGCAGCGGTGGCATCCCTTCCTCACTTAGAGAAAGGCTGGTCCCCGAGGGGCACTGTCTGTAGACCTACTTTCTTTTTTTAATTTTTATTCGATAAACATGGTCTTACAACTAGGAGGGGTTCACCATCAAACAATCAAGAACAGCAGTGCAATGTCAGAACAAGCCAATACTGGTGCCAGACCATGGTTTCCCCCCTTTGGGTTCCCCATGGTTCCATGTTTCACTTTACTTAAGCCCCACGTTAACTGGACTTCTCATGGAAGTCGGAGGTTCCCCTCGGAGTAGATTCCCCCATACTACCTCCCTCTGGTCACCTTGATCTCTTTCCTATTCCCTTCTCCCCTCACTACCCCCCTCCCTACCTCCCTCAGGAACCTAAGCACAGTTCCCTGTGATCATGTAAGTGCAGACCTACTTTCCTCACTGCCACCACAGGATATGGGGGACCCTGTGCCTCAGAGCACAGATGGCTCTTAGACAAAAGCCAAGGGTTTATATTCATGGTGTGACCCTGGCTTTCTGATCTCTAGTGAATTTCAGTTGGGCCACAAAAACTGAGGGGGCTTCTACAAGGAAGGGATTGAGCTGTCCAAGATTCTGACATTTAAGTCTGCGGTCACCTGCTGCCCAAGTGCATGGGTCTCATGGCATGGAAAACACAAACATCTGTCTTCTAGAACCTTGCTACTCACTGTGGAATGGGGCATGCGCATCAACTAGGTGTTAACCGGAAATGTAGAGTCTCAGGCCCCAGGTCTCCCAATCCAGAATCTGCATTTCAAGGTGAGTTTCTGGCACCCTGGAATTTGAGAAGCCCTGCCCTGGATGAGCAACCCTGGGAACCAGAGAAGACCCAGGAGGTCACTTACGCTTGCAGTGTGGAAATCCATAGTGGCCTGTCGCGCAGCGGGTACACTGCCGCCCGATGACGTGGGGCCGGCACTGGCACTGCCCACCCTCAGGGCTGCAATGACGGCCGATGGCCCCAGTGGGGTGACACTCACAAGGCAGGGCACCATTATGGTAAAATGCCACCAAGGACCTGGCAGAATTCTTACAGAATCTGGAGGCTGTCTGGGGACTGAGGAAACAAAAGGAACTTGTTGGTGACACCCTGTGCCCAGAAGCATCCCAGCCCTCCCTTCCCTTTCCCATCCTCTCCTCCAAATAGCATCTTTAGGAGGGGCCCCGGGCTCTGGAGTCTGGGAAGATGTGGGAAAAGACTCAGTTGATGACAGCTACCATTTCCCCTAACCATCCAGTCCAAGAGAGGATGCCACCAGAACCATCAGTGGGAACTTTGGGTGGCTGGAATCACAGGGTGCAATTACACCTATAGGGTGAACTAGGTGGCATGTGAATTATATCTCAATAAAGCACTTATTTTAAAAGTATAAGTACAGGAACTAGAGCAGTGACTCAGCGGTAGAGCACTTGCCTGGTGTGCATGAGGACACAGGTTCGATCCCTAGCACTACATACACAATTAAGTACAGGAAAAACCAGATGAAAAAATAAAATTAACTTCTTTCACTCTATCTAAAAATATATATGTTTAAAAATCCATAATAAAATTGATAGATAATGAGAAGGAAGGTGATTACTATGCATTGAATGTTGTGTTCTAGAAGCCTTAGCTATATCTCATTGATCCTTACAACTACCTAACCAGTTAGGCCCAGCCCCATTTCACAGACAAGATGACTGAGTCTCTTAGAAGTCAAGCAACATTCCTAGGGCTGCAAGGTGTGGAGCAGCCAAGCAGTCCTTTAAGACCACAGCTCTTTGGCTTCAGAGCCTTTGATTTTAGCATTGCTGTATAGGAGACATCTCTCTCCAGGCCCTCTGGAACTGTGGTCCTTCAGGAAACCTACAGGGCACTGACATCCGCGGAAGAGCTCAAACTTGGGCTGTCCTAGCTCTTGGGATTCAGGGATTCAAACAGACAGGGAAGGAGGGATACAGCTCTGGATACTCCCCATTCGGGCAGATGGGAGAGGTAGGTGACATCCTGTTCAGTGGAGGACACCTTGGGTGATGTCTTTTAGGACTCTGCAGTGGTAAACAAGAAGCTGTGAAGAGGAAGTCGTACTCCTAAGCAGGCCCTGACCCCAGCTCAGAGGGTGGGCCTCTCCTGGGTCCAAAGTTGAGGGTGGCCACCCTGCCCAGATGGTGCATTGTGCATTGTCCTAGGACATGGGGGCAGAGGAAAAGCATCACGCTCCTCGGACCTGAGATGCACTGCCACTCCCCTGAGTGATCAGAGGAAGAGGACAGATCCAGGGCCAGCCTCTCTCGGAACCTCCCTTGGATCTGGGATGTGGGTGCGCTTGGGACACACCATCCACAGTGACACTTACTCAATATAAAAACTGTTTCCTCCACAATTGGCAATAAACTCAAAGGACTTGTCCACTGATTTTTTGTTAAGTATTTGGTAGTCATAATTCTCTGCAGGCACCACTAGAACCCGGACCTAAAAGAAACCCATCAACACATGTTTGGATTTGCAACACTGTGTAATGTCTATAACTCATCACAAAGATTATGTCCTTTACTGTTAACCCAAGGTCAAACAATACATGATGTATGAAAAAAAAAGAACTAAAAGATCAAACCCAAAGCAGGGTTACAACTCAATCCACATTACTGTGTAGGAAGCATTGAGTACCAGGCAGACCTGGTACTTCTGCTCAGAGGAGCACCAGCCTTGAGTGCTGGCTGGATCAGGGCACTTTCAGGTGAACAGAACCTATGTGGATAGCCAGGGCTTTATGTGAGCCATGCCTGGGATTCCTTGGATAGCCAGCAGTGGTTGTTTTGTAATTTTAAAGGCAGAACCAATATGGAACCTGGCTCACAGCTGGCTCCGTAAGTTTACTTAGTACTTCACAGTAAATGATTGTATCCCCAGTCTTGTTAAGGACTACTCAGTTCCCTGTGTTCCTGTAAGAATCACACTGTGTCTCTAACAAATGCTGCAGGAAATTTCAAACATCTTTATCAACTACTCACCAGCTTAATGTTTACAGATGTCTACTGCTCTTGTGTTTACTGATTGAATATAAATTTGCAAATACCATTTGCCAGGCAGTGTTCTAGGCATGAAGGATACAAAAAAAAAAAAAAAATACAGCAGGGCTGGAGCAGTGGCGCAGCAGTTATGGTGCTTGCCTAGCATGTTCAAGGACGTGGGTTCGAACCACAGCACCACATACACAAAAGTGTTGGAGCAATGAAAACCACTTGAAAAACTAAAATAAAATTGATTTTAAAAGTACAGCAATGGCCAACACACATTTTCTTGGTATTTCCCACAGGAATAAATTGATGACATTTTTAGAAACACACTCATCACCCCCACCCCACACCAACTTTTTTTTTTAAAAAAAAGGTCAATTCTTTTAATTCTCCACAATTTTTAACAATGGATTCTCAAAATAAGCAATCTAAGTCTACTCAGGGACCATGACATATAAATCACCAAGTTTTTAAAAAATTAATGAAACTAAATGAATACAGTCAGTCTCCTCTGTGCCCTGGGACAATGGCATCCTCAGAGGGAGGGCAGGAGGCCTGAGCATAACACTCGAGGGCCACAGAGCAGAGCCGGGGAAATGAGATGTTTCCTGGTTCTCTGGAAGGCTTGACAGGGCAAATGAACTAAATCTGAGTCAAGCTAATGGGTCAACAGGATTTCTCCAGATATAGAAGCAGGTAGAACATTCTAGAAAAGGGACAGTATGAGAAAGTCTAGTGGCATGAGAATAAATGACATGCCGGGAGCTTGCAGATGGTGAGGTTGGCCAGAGAATGTGGTTAGTGAGGATGGAGGGGGGATGGGCAGAACAGGGGAACAGCAGGAAAAATGGATGAAAGATGAATTAGGAGGAGGTATAGCCTGGTATATACCAGAGTATAGCCTATCAGGGGCGGGAATTCCTAAAAAGGCGGTTGAGTCTCACAGCATGATCAGATCCACTTTAGCCAGGTGAGTAGCTTCTGGGAGAGGGGACAATGGACTAGAGGGAGGTGAACAGAGACGGAGGCCATGGCAGGAACAGATGGCCAACCAGAACAATGGGACTAGAATAGAGTAGATGTGACCAAGAGTCATGGCAGAGTGCCAGAGCATGGCTCAGAGCAGGTAGGTGGGGTCAATGTGACTGGCACTGGGAAGACATTTGAGGTAACGGTAGAAGATGCAGAGCTGTTCAAGTAACTGGCCGTGGGTGACAGGCTCATGAGATCTCTGGCCATGGGGATACGCAAGGGATGATCACACACTGGGCCTGGTGTTCAGGACACACTGTGGATGAATCTAGAGATGTGGGTATTACAGCAAAGACTAGAATCAACAGGCACTAATGATGTTATTCAAAGACAAATGAAACAACAGGAAGGCTCAGCATCAAACCCGAGAGACTTGAAGAGATGAGAGGGATGGAGAACCATCCAGGGATTATGAGGAAAAGTGATGGAAAATGGAGAGAAAGCAGCTGCAGATGTCAAAAGAAGTGACTGGAGAGAGACCGGTCAGATGAGGAGTGAGCAGGGGCGTGGGATAGGTGACCCATTTGCACTCTATCATCCCCATTTTCCTTGATTTTAATTGTCACATGTGTTTTTGTCTTTGGGGTCAAAGCTGTAAAATGTAAACATTGGGACTGGAGCAGTGGTTCACCAGTCATAGTGCTTGCCTGGCATGCATGAGGATCCGGGTTCAAACCACAGCACCACATACACAAGGAAGTGTCAGAGCAACAAAAGGCACATGAAAAACTAAATCAAATTGATTCTCTCTTTTTCTCTCTCTCACTGTCCCTCTCTCTTTTAAAAAAAATTTTTTAAACATTGTTCTCTAAATATGACTTCAACTCTGTGGGGTGACTATTGCTATGAGCTGGGTGACCAGAGAAGTCACAAGATGAACAAGCCAAGCAAGGGACAAACAGAACGCACCAACACTAAGGACTTTCCTTCCGGAAGCTTCACAGTCACAGCCACCTCAGGCTTTGAGATGTCAAACTCAACCTGGCCTTCACTGATCACTTGATCCCGGCAGCCAAGCACATGGGGACAAAAGGAAGCACGGAAGGAACCTGGGTGAGGAGAGAAGAGTTCCTGTCAAGTGGTTGAAAGGATGTCACCAGACACCCATCACAGGGTTTGCTTGTGGTAGCTCACCTGACCACAGCCGCCCTCCATCCACAAACACCTGGACCGGAAACGTTGGGTGTGCTGCTTGATAAAAATGGATGACAAAAACATA
>PVKS010024556.1:0-30926 GCA_004027875.1 Aplodontia rufa | reverse complement strand
AGTGTATTTACATAGTTTATGGTGTGATGAGATTTTTTTAGAGGTGTGTTTGAAGGGAGGGTTTTGTGAATTTGTGCATTTTTTTAAATTTTGAGGGTGTGAGATTAGAGAGTGTAGTGAGAAATTATGTGTCTTGGGGCCATACGTTTGTTGTGTGTGTTAGAGAAATGATAATGTGTGGATTGTGCTTGAGCTCTTCCTATGTGTTCATGCATGAACAAGGAGTGTGTGCACAGGTGTCTGGGTGGTTGTGTGGGTGCATACATGTGTGTGTTTGTGTGTGTTTGAGTGTTGTGTGCTATAAGGTTTTGCCAGAGTACATTGGGGATGGAAAACCTTTCCCGTTTGCACTGGCTGTTGTTTCTGTTGATGTGGTGTGTTGCTCACAGTCAGCCCAGTCCCTCTGGAGATCAGTGATTATTTCCAAAGCAGGCTCTACTATCTCCTCCTTATCCATTAGGTCTGCCTACATTCATTGTGCTAGCAGGTGGTTACACCTCTTGTGCTTGAGTGGTCCTAGCTTCCAGGACAGTGGTTAGTGGATTGAAGCAGCTCAGGAATGTGAGGGAACTTTTCCTCTAGGATGTGAGGTATGCCCATTCTTCTTCAGAATGGTGCAGAGGGACTGACTCAAGAAGGAAGTTGCCAGAAGATTCACAAATCCAGGAGCAGTTCCTCAGATAAATTTTTGTGTTTGTCCACCTAGTACATCCTCCCTTGGGGTTGTCCCACCACCAAGCCAAAGGCCACACCCTTAAGTGTAATCCCCGCAGGAATCTCCTGGCCTGGCCATGTTGGTGGCCCACCTGTGGACATGTTGAAGCTGTGGTATACCTACCCTGACGACATCACTAGCTATCAAATTATTATATTATGTATTTGTGACTCTGTTCACATTGAAAGAGGGGTTAAAAGCTTAAAATTCAATAATAGTGTCTTTTAAATGTTTCCTGAGTGGTTACCGTTGTTTTTTGTCTTCATTTCTCTGTATTTCTTTCAGTTAGTGATGTTTCCTTTCAGCCTGAATAATAGTTTAACATTTCTTGTTGATCAGATCTACTTCTGGTAGACTTCCAATAGTCTTTATTTATTTATTAAAAAATAATATGTGATAATTTATATGCGATACAAGATGTGTAACAAATTTTTGCCATCTTAACCATTTAGGAGTGCAATATGCAGCTTTCAGTACATTCATATTGCTGTACTTCTGACACCATCAATTAGAGTTATCATGTCAATTCCGAGCTTCAGGCTTGTAAACCATCATTGTAATTTCTCTGTTAATTTGATTACTGTGTGTACCTTATATCAGAAGCATCATATAATACATAGTGTTTTTCTGTGTGCGTCCACATGCGTGCATGCGCTGCCCATGTGTGTGTTTAAGTTCCTTTTCTTAGTATGATGCTCTCAAGGTCCATCTGTGTTCTAGCATCAGTCAGAAATGCAGGGTCCATTTGTGTCCTAGCATCAATCAGAATTTCTTTCATGTTTTGTACCAGATAATATTGCATCATATGTGTATGCAACATGTTTTTTTTCAAAGAGAGAGAAGGGACAGTGAGAGAGAGCAAAAGAAAGAATCAATTTTATGAATTTTTCATGTGGCATTCATTTCCTGACACTACTTCTTACTTTGTGCTGCAGTTTGAACTCATCTTCTTGTGCCTGCAAGGCAACTACCGTAACTGCTCCAGAAAATGTATGCAACATTTTAAAAACCTGTCCTTAATGGACTATTGGCTATGATAAATAATCCTGATAATATTACAATGATACATAAGCCCTTGCTTTCAACTTTTAGAGGTGTAATGCTGAGAAATGAAATGGCAGGATCATTTGATAATTTTATTTTTAGGAGTCATCATTCTGTTTTATGTAGAATCTGCATCATTTTACATTTTGTCTGACACTGCTTTAGAGTGTCAGTGTCCCCACATTCTGAAAAGCACTGTTATTTTCTATTTTTATGAGAGTAGCCATCCCCATAGGTGTTGTATCTCGTTGTGGTTTTGATTTGCATTTCTGAAATGATTTTTGATGTTGAGTATCTTCTCATGTGCCTCTTAGATATTTATGAATCTTCCCTTAAGAAATCTAAAGAAGGTTTCTTTTTTTTTTCCACATTTATTAGAAGTATATAGCAATACGGGATACAGATGAGGGGGTAACATTGTCAAAACTGTAGCAATCAATGTGTATAAACTTTGTTAACCAGGGGTTATGCTAACGCATAGATAAGCTACTATGGGTTTCATCTATTGCAGTTTCCCCCAGAAGAACTCATGTGTTAAATGGGTATCTAGTGTAGGAATAACATCGGCTTCTGGAATGGTTCCCCCTTCTTCCCAATCACCAGACTCCTATGAGTTCTTCATATACCCTCCCCCCTCCCCCTCCCCTTCCCACCACCTCCAAGTTACCTAGGGAGCTTTCGCCCGCGTTGCACTGAAAGTCATTCAATTTGAGGCTTTGTTAGGTCAGCCGTCTGTCCTACTGCTTCAGCATAAATTCTAGCATCAACAGATGAGAGAAACCATTCAGCCCTTAAGTCTCTGAGCTTGGGAGACTTCACTAAGCATAATTCTGTCCATCTCCATCCATTTGACTTCGAAAGCTATAATATCGTCTTAAAGAAGGTTTCTTTATGTCATTCGTATTAACTCCTTTTCAGATGCACGATTCGCAAATATTTCATTGCCATTTCGTAGTTTGTCTTTTTTTTTTTTTTGAGAGGGTCAGTGAGAGAGAGAATGAATTTTATTTAGTATCTGTTGTGACATTTGCTTGCTCCAGTGCTTTGTTGTGTACATTATGCTAAGATTTGAGCTCCCATCTTTGCACATGCTAGCCAAGTACCCTAAGCGCTGTGCCACTGCTCCAGTCCTAGTAGTTGGTTTTTTCACTCTAATGATTGTTTCTTGATGAAATCCATTTTAAGTCTTGATGATGTCCCATTTATCTGTTTTACTTTAGGTATCTGTACTTTTCGTACATGCACCCAATACAGCAATATAATTTTTCCTACATCCCTCTAGCACTTCTCCACCTCTTTCATCCTGTCCTCTGGTCTCTTGCCTCTTTCTTGTTATATATTTGTTCTATTGCACTCAGGTACAGTGATATAATTCTTATACCTATGAAGAACATTTTTATATGTGTGACAGTGATATATATATATATATATATATATATATATATATATATATATAATGACATACTATAAAAAACGGACTGTACCTTGTTTTAATGCACTTACAGCATTTCCCCTTCCCCATTTTTATTTGGAGACAGGGTCTCACGACGTTGT
This sequence comes from Aplodontia rufa, assembly GCA_004027875.1. Lineage (NCBI taxonomy): Eukaryota > Metazoa > Chordata > Mammalia > Rodentia > Aplodontiidae > Aplodontia > Aplodontia rufa. The sequence continues at coordinate 27,613 of PVKS010024556.1, read as the reverse complement.
CTAGAGATAAGAGCAATCCTCCTGGTCAGCCTGCTGAGTTGCTGGGATTACAGGCATGCACCACCACGTCCAGATGTCCTTTCCCTGTTGAATGGTCTTGTTGAAAGTTATCTGAAAATTGAGGTAAGGTTTCTATTTAGTCTAACTTTGTCTTTTGGCATTTGTACAGTGTTTTGATTTTGGGGCTTTTTCACGTTACGTTTTGAATGAAAGACATGCCTGCATCCGAGCTTGATCCTGCTTTTTTAGACTGTATACTCTTGGGGACCAGCAAGATTCCATAATAATTTTAGAATGGAAGTTTGTACTTTTGCACCAAAATATTTTGATTTTGTTAAGGATTCTATTGAATCCATAGATTACTTTGCATAGAATTATCATGTTAACTTTAGTTAATACATTCCATTATAATGTGATATTTTTCCATTTTTTGCATCTTTGTAAATTTCCTTCAACATTTGTCAGTTTTCACCATATGTCTTTGACCTCTTTAGTCAAGTTTTGCTTTAGTGTTTTACTAAATACTGTTTGGTATTGTGATAGAATTGTTTCCTTAATTTTCCATCTGGATTCATTATTGCTAGTATATAGAAACACAACTGACGTTTATATGTTGTGTTTTTATTCGAGACCATTTCTGAATTTATTGATTCCATTAGGTTTTGTTGTTGTTTTTGTTTGTTTGAAAGCTTAGTGTTTTCTTCATATAAAAAATTATGTCATAAGTGTACAGAGATAATTTCACTTCTTCCTTTCCTCTTAATGTACCCTTGATTTTTACTTCCTTATTGTTTAGGCAAGGCCTTACAGTATGTTGAAGAGAAGTAGTGAAGTGAGTGTCCTTATTTCTGATTTGGTGATTGGGTTTAGTGTTTGACCATTGAATATATTAGCTTCAGGTTTTCAAATGTATGACTTTTTATGTTGTTTTTTTTTCTTTTAAAAATATGGATATGGGATTGAACCCAGCACTTCAATGTCCTAGGCAAGCTGTTGTGGCCGTTTTTTTTTTTTTTTGATAGAGAGAATGGGATAGTGTGTGTGTGTGTGTGTGTGTGTGTGCATGTGTGTGTGTGTGTGTGTGTGTGTGTGAGAGAGAGAGAGAAGAATCAATTTTATTTAGTTTTTCATATGGTTTTCATTGGCCTCACTATTCATTGTGTGCATGGTACAGGGGTTTGAACCTGTGTACTCACACATGTCAGGGAAGTGCCTTTTTAAAAATTCATCAGAGACTCAAGGGCCAAATATTTTCTCTCATTTGTGGAAGGTAGAATATAACCAGTAAAAGTATGTTAGATGGATAAGCTAATAACAACCTCAACATGTATGAATTTTTACACAAACAGGGGGAACCTTGCCTAGGATACTTGGAGACAGAGGGAGGGGGACAGGGATGTGGCAGGGATTAGGATGGATATCAAGGAGACTGGAGGGAGGGAGTATGAGGCAATAACTCTGAAGGAGATCTCTGACCTCCACGAGAAGACCATTCAACATTGGGATTCTTTTGGGGGAAACAGAACCGTGGGGAACCCAAGGGAGGGAAATCATGACATGGCATCAGCCTTTGTTAACTATGTAAATATACATTTGCTCCTGATTCTTTGATAATGATTCCCCCTCAATTGTAACTCCATATTCAACTAATAAAAAAATGCATATCACAAGGGTGGAGGATAAAACTAAAAAAAAATTCATTTTGAGATATGGTTTCATTACATGGGAATCCTCATGAGTACCTAGGATTGCAGGTGTGCATCACAAACCTGTGTGTTTTTATTCTTTCCTTTTGTAGTGCTTTTTAATCTTGAAAAAGTGTTAAATTTTGTCAGAGGCTTTTATGCGTTGGTTGAAATGACTAGGTGGGTTTCTTTCTGTCTTTCTGTTAATGTGTTATATTACATTGCTTGATTTTTACATGGAACCATCTTTGATTTGAAGGATAATTTCAAAACAATTTTCTATTTTGCTACTTTGTCAGTCCTCTTTTTGTTGTTGACATCACCAATTATTTGTTTTAGGTAATCATTAATATGGATGTATAATTTTTATGGTTCTTCTTTGGAATCTTGTAACAATTCAAACTGTCAGAAATCTAATAAAAATACTCTTTTTAATGTTTCTCTATGAGGGGCCTGGAGCAGTGGCTCAGCAGTTATGCTGCTACCTGGCACATGCCATTATACGAGTTCAAACCCATCACCTCATACACAAGAAAGTGTTGGAGAAACGCAAGCCACATGAAAAAATAAATAAAGTTGATTCTGTCTTTCTATTTCTCTCTCACTGTCCCTCTCTCTTTAAAAATATTTCTTCATGTGTTTACCTTTATCAGAGAAGTTTATATTTCTTAAGGCTTTCAGTTTCTGTGTAATATCCCTAATTTCAACTGGAGGGACCCTTCAACATTTCGTATATAGCAGCTCTAGTGTCAGTGAACTTCTTCAGATTTTTAATTGTTTATCCATATTGTCCTTTAGCTCTTGAGCAGATTTAGGTCAGTCACTTGTCGGTGTGTAGTATATCTGAAGCCTTAGCTTCTTTGCAATTGCTTTAAGATTGTTTGTTCTTTTGATTGGACTGTTTCCCTTTTTTGTGATCATTTATTGAAAAGCAGTCACTGTGCCTTACTTTAGAAGACTGGATCCATGTAGCAGAAGCCATTCACTTGTTAGCCCAGTATAAATTGTCTGGAATTTCTCAGTTCTTATCTGTGGATGAATGTTTCCTGGACCTGTTTGTATGCTATGCCCCCTAATTTCCTATATCCATATATTCATTCCCTTTTAAGTATCTCAATTATCTCAATTTCTTTAAAAATTTCACACCTAGAAGTTTTCTGGTTGCAAGCAGTAAAGTCAAGAATAAATGTATGGGATGCAATTAAACTAAAAAGCCTCTGCACAGCTAAAGAATTAGTCAAAAGTGTCAAGAGAGATCCTACAGAATGGGAGGAAATCTATGCCTGCTACACCTCTGACAGAGGGCTAATATCCAGAATGTAAAAAGAACTAAAAAAACCTAAATACCGAAACCATAAATAATCTACTCAATAATGGACTACAGGAACTAAAAAGAAACTTCTCAGCAGAGGAAGTCCAGAAAACCCATGAATGTATGAGAAAATGCTCTACATCATTAACAATAAGAGAAAAGCAAATCAAAACTACAATAGATTCCACCTCACTCCTCTTAGAGTGGCAAAAATGAAGGATACGAACAATGGCAGATGCTGGAGGGGTGTGGGAAAAGAGGAACACTGTCACATTGCTGGTGGGACTGCAAACTGGTTCAGCCATTCTGGAAAGCAGTTTGGAGACTCCTCAAAAAATTAGGGCTGGAACCACCTTATCACCCAGCTATCCCGCTTCTTGGTATTTTCCCAAAAGAATTAGAATTGGCATATTATAGAGATATGGCTTCATCAATCTTTATAGCAGCACAATTTACTATAGTTAGATTACAGAACCAACCCAGATTCCACTCACTAGACAAGTAGATTCAAAACTTTGGTACGATATCTATAATGGAGTTCTACTCGGCTATTAGAGAAGATGACATTATGGCATTTGCAGCCAAGAGGATGGAGATGGAAAAAATTTATTCTGTCTGAAGTAACCCAATTTCAGAGACCCAAGGGCTAAACATTTTTCTCTCATTTGTGGAAGTTAGAATAAAACCAGAAAAAGTGTGATAGATGGCTATGCTAATAATAATCTCAAAATACATGAATTTTTACACAAATAGAGGGAACCTTGCCTAGGAAACATGGAGATGGAGGGAGAGGGGCAGGGATGAGGGAAGGATTTGGAAGGATATGTAGGAGACTAGAGGGAGGGAGTGTGGGGGAATCAACTGAGAAGTAAATCTCTGACCTCCAGGAGAAGTCCGTTTAACACAGAGGTTCAATAGGGGAAACATAGAACCATGGGGGCATACCCCAAGGGGGGAAAATATGGAATGGCATCAGCCTTGGGTAACTATGTAAATATACATTTGTTCTTGATGGTTTGATAATGATTCCCCCTCTATTGTAAGTCCCTATTCAATTAGTAAAATAAAAAATACACATTTTCCTGGAGCATAAATGTCATGTTGTATTCTTCTGGTCATATTCTTTAAACCCACATGACATTGGCTCTACTTTCCTCAGGCAGACTTCCTGTACCATGTATTCACCATGCTTTCATCTTTAGTAGACCTGACATCTAACATAAAGTAACTTGTTTTCCAAACTGAGCTCTGAATCAATTGAGACAGAAATCAATCCTTTAGGGCTGGGGTGGTGGCTCAACCAATGGAGTGCTTACCTGGCATGCATGAGGACCTGGGATAAAAGCCGAGCCCCTCACACAAAACTATGTGTTGGGAAAAAAGGCCAGACGAAAAAACACAGAAAATTGATTCTATCATTTGCTCTTAAAAAAGAAAGAGAAATCAATCCTTTGTACATCCCCTTTGGAAGCCAGAATATTGCAAATGAAGTTTCCCTCATTTTTTCACTTCTGATGAAGGAAATACAAATGGAGTGGTTCTCTTAATAGAGTGCATTGCACCCTGTTATAATTATAAGCAAGTGGGGCAGGATGAGCTGAATTCCCATGACATCTCCCACAGTTTTAAACTTATCCTTTTCTTAATTGAGTATTGACCTTGTTTCCGTTGATCTTCGATTTGTTTCTAGACATCCAGTAAAGAAAATTTGTCAGTTGGCTGTTGTTTATTGGATGTTTTCATGGCAGAACAAAGAGAATGACAGCTTCACTGTCTGGCATCTTACCTGCATCACTCATCTCCTTCAAAAGTGATAGATAGTTGATTATGGAATTCTTGGTTGACGTTTTCTTCTTTCGACATTTAAATACATATTGCATCTGATTTCTCTCTGCTTTTCAGAGGCACTCTTTGTTTCTAGCATTGGACAAGTTGACTATACAGTATTTTTCCCAAGATAAATCTTTTTTCTCTTCATTCCAACATTATAATTATAGACAATGGTGAGCTTGTTGTAACATGTAATATATGCATATAACAGAATTTTGTCAATTTTATTCCTTAGTACCTCACATTTCCTTCATTTCATCCCTTTCTCTCTTCCCCTTCCTCTATTTTTTTCCTTTTAATGAGATTCTCCATTTCCCTTTTTCACGTTTTTCTTTGTAACTTGCACATCTGGGAGAGAACATAAGAGTTTGACCTTCTCAGTTTAGTTCATTTGGCTTAACGTAATATTCTCAACCTGACATATTGTGATATTTTTCATGGATGAAATAAACTCCACTTTTTATCTTTACATTTTCTATATCCATTAATCTATTGACAGACACTTAGTCTTATTCCACAGTTTGGCTGTTGTGAACTGGACTGCTATAAACATGGTCAGGTTTTTTACTATGCTGACTTTGATTCTTTTGGAAAAATAGGGAGAAATGTCATATGATGGTAGCATTTTTTCCCTTCTGAGGAACTTCCATACGGATTTTCATAGTTGTTTCAGTAATTTACAGTCCCACTGATAGTGTATGTGTTCCTTTTCCCCAACATCTTTTGCAGCATTTATTGATTTTATTTTTGAAGATTGCCCTTATAAATGGAGTTTGATGAAGTCTCAGTGTAGTTTGGTTTTCATTTCATGCACTAGTAAAGATGATAGATTTTTCATTATTTTTTGAGAAATATCTGTTAACTCGGTTGCCCATTCATTGATTCCAGTGTGTGTGTGTGTGTGTGTGTGTGTGTGTGTGTGTGAATGTGTGTGTTGAATTCTGTCTGTGATCTGAGTATTAATCCTCTGTTGGAAGTTCAACAAGCCAGTATTTCTTCCTATTCTCCAGGCTTTCCTTCACATTGTCACCATTAATTGTTTTTCTTGTTGTGTACAAGCTTTTTAATTTTATATCATCCTTTTATTAATTCCTGGTTGTATTTCCCGAGCTTTAGAATTTCTACTGAAAAAGTGATTGTCTTTATCTATGTGTTGGAATATCTACCCTAAGTTTTCTTCTTGCAGTGGTAATATTTCTGTCTGTTTCTCAGATAATTCATTAATTTTGAGTTGTCTTCCATACAAAGTGAGAATATAATCCCATTCACCTACACATGGATATCCAGGTTTATCAGTGCAATTTGAAAATAAAAACAAAAACAAAAAAACCCTCTCTTTTCTACAGCATATGGTTTTGGCACATTTATCAAGGATAAGTTGACTGGATCTATTTGGGTCTTAGTTTTTTTCTCCTATGCTATTGATCTGTCTAATTTTATGCTATTATAATGCTAGGGGTTTTTTTCTTTTACTGTATTTTTGTAGTATATTTTAAAATTGGATATAGTAATGACTTGTTTATTCCTTATTTGGCTTAGAATTGTCTTTGGCTATTGTAGGTCTTTTGTTCTTTCATAAATTGTATGACTATTTTTCTACTTTTATGGAGGATGTCATTGCTAGTTTCATGGGGATTGCATTGAATCTGTAGAACAGTTTTGGTAATATGGTGATTTCCATAATATTAATTCTGCATATCAATGACTGTCTTTTTTGCATCTTCTTGTGACTTTGGTTTCTTCTTTCAGTGTTCCATAATATTCATTTTTGCTTATGGATCTTTTAACCTCCTTGGTTAAATGTATTCCTAGCTATGTAATTTTCTTTGATTGTTTTGTGAATGGACATCTCTAGCTTCTTTTTCATTGGATTTTATTTAAGAGAGAAGGAAAGTCAGAGAGATACAGAGAGAATCAAGTTTATTGAATTTTTCACATGACTTTTGTTGCTCTGACACTTAGTTGTTTATGTGTGTGGTGGGGTTTGAACCCGTGCATGCCGGGCAAGTGCCATAATCACCGAGCCACCACTCCAGCCCCCAGTTCAGTGGATTCTTACACATTCATCAGTGTATTATAGAACTACTGACGTTTGTACATTGTTCTTGTATCCTGCTACTCTGCTGAATTTTCTCATTACCCCTGGAATTCTTCTGGTGAAAGAGTTTGAATTTTCTAAGTATAGATCTTATCTCTTCCCAAATTATCCTTGTAAATTTCTATAATCCATTCTGTATATATACTGTATGTCTTTATCTGTTGATGTGTTGATGGGCACCTGGGCTGGTTCCATAACTTGGTTGTTGGGAATCTCAATGCTGTACATATTGATGTGACTGTATCACTATGGGGTGCTGATTTCAGTTCTTTAGGATGAATACCAAGGAGTGGGATAACATGGTCATATGGTGGTTGCATTAGGAGTATTTTGAAGGCATTGCCATAAAGTTTTCCTAAATAGTTGTCGTTTACCAGATAACATGTGAGTGTCCCATTTTCCCTACATCCTTGCCAACAATTCTTGTCTGTGTTTTTGATAATTTCCATTCTGACTGGAGTAAGATGATATCTCCATGTAGTTTTGTTTAGCATTTTCCTAATTGCTAGAGAGGTTGAACATTTTTTCATATATTTGTTGGCTGTTTTTATTTCTTCTTTTGAGAAGTGTCTGGTTAGTTCTTTGGCCCATTTATCACTTGGGTTATTAGTTTTTGGTGTTGTGGTTTTGTAGTTCATTATATATTCTGGATAATGAGCCCTGTTTCGAGAAGTGGCAGGCGAAGATTTTATTCCCATTTGGTAGTCTCTCTCCTCATACTCCTAATTGTTTCCTTTGCTGTGCAGAAGCTCTTCAGTTTGACTCAGTTCCACTTATTGATTCTTGGTTGTATTTCTTGATATTTAGGTGTCTCATTAAGGAAGTTGGTGCCTGGCCCAGTATGGTGGATGTCAAAATGCAAAAACATATATAGTTTGTTTCTTTTTTTTTAAGAAATCAGAGAAAAGAATGAACATATTTGACTGTATACCCCCAAGCTTGTACAAGGTTTGTTGTAACTATGTACTGGAATAACAAAAAAAATCCTAAAATTTGTGTATTGCAGCAGTGTGGGTGAAGCATTTCAATTCTGAAACTACCCTAGGGAGACTGTCATTCTCACCATGTTAACATAGGAGGCAATTGCCTGCAAGATGGGCCATCAAGTCCTGAAAACTTTCCCTGTAACCACATGGAAGGTATGTACTACACTGATTGATTATACATAAAAGCTAAAAACATAACTGTCTACGTCTAGAAATTGCAACTATTCAGAGAAAAGTTGTACCGTGAAAAGAGGGGAGGAAGCACATTTGTTAGGGCCCTAGCAGAGCATGATTGTTGGATGTTTTGCCAGCAGACCTCTGATTCGTAATCTCAGCTTTCTCTGTGCATGCTTCTGTCATTTGCAAAGCATGATCTTCAGCCTTATAGGGGGAAATACCCATTGCACTCTTGTGGCCCAGCAGAGGAGATAATTTAAGCCCAACTTATTCCCCGAGTTCTTGTACTTGATAAAACAAGAGCTTCCATGGAGGACACTTTAACCCTGAGTATTTTGTTTTGAAGCATTGTGGAGGTAGTTATGAACAAATATAAGGAGGTAGAGAGAAGATCCCACTCTCTAAAGTATATCTAATGACAGATAAGATATAGGGAGGGAGAAAAAATGGCAAATGAGAAGAAATAAGCAAACAAATGAAAATCCTGAAACAAGGGCTGTTTTGTCCAGTAAAATATCCAAATTTTATTAAAATAACATCGTAAAAAGCTAAAAGGGAGCTGATTGGCTTTTGTGCCTCTACAGCATACATCCTGAAAAATGCTGAAATACATCAGTTGGCAAGCCTTTAAACACTAAATACATGAGGTATAAATTGAAGCTATACTTGGAGATTGCACTAAGTATGAACATAGTCCCCCATAATAATAGGGTCGTTGCTAAATGTAAAGTAGAAGAAAAGAGTTCTGCCTCACATTAAACAGCAGAATGATTAACTTGCCTGTATTTCTTGTGGCCATTGTACCGTTGACATAAAGGGTCATGGGGGACATGGATACTGTGACCCAGTGAATAATACATTGAAATTATATGAAATTTTAGATATTTTGGGAATTTCCATGGACACTCATTAACAGTTCAAATAATTAACATGACTCAGCCTAAATGAGTAGAGCTCCATACGTAATTCAATAATTGTATAAGAACTATCAGAGTGATGATTATCCCCACTAGTTCTCCATTTAAACGCTTCATTTGACATTTTAAAAACACTGAAAGAATAAACGGTAGCTTACACAAGATTTGCACGTTAATGTCACGTGATAGATCATTCTTTTCCATTCAGGTTCCCCAAATCGGGTCAAACTGAATAATCTAACCCATATATTATGTTTTTAATAAAAATAAAGTACATTAAGAGTATTATTTTACACAGTAATTAGGCAAAAACAATGAGTTATCATAAGGAACGTAATTAGGGTTTTGTTCCAACCAAATATTTCAATGCACCCTTCCCATCTCAAATTAATTATAACAAAAAGAGGCCTTTGGAATATGATAATAATTTATTTATCTTATGGTATTAATGTTTTTATAAAGGGATGGAAGGGTGAAGGATCATTGCATATAGAACCCCAAAAAGACATGCATGGAATGGCAGTGTAGGAAGGGACAGGCCATAATGATTATCCTCTCACTTTACTCAAATTTGTGGCGATTGTGATAAATACTTTTATTACTAGCAGCAGTAGTAGTAGTAGTACTAGTATGATTATATTATTTCTCTCTAGATATAAATGACATTAGAGCATAAAATGAAAAAATATAATGGCATGGAGCGTGACTTGTTCTAATGCAATCCCTAGTACTTCCCCTTCACACCTAGCAGCGTCCTCTTCCCTCCACTCTACTAATGTTCCTTTTATTTTTAATGATTTTTTTAATTGAGTGACTTGCTGATATCCTTGTTGATGACATTCACTATGATATGTTCATACATGAACAAAGGAAAGTTTATTATGATGCATGCCACAAACTATCCCTCTCTCATTCCTCTTTCCTCCATTGTCTACCCCTTTGTCTATTCCTCTGCTTCTTTCCATATTTTGGGTAAGCTTCTGCACATTAGAGAGAACATTTATTGTTTGCTGTTTTGAGACCAACTTATTTCACTTAGCATGATATCCTCCAGTACCATCCCTTTGATGGTTGAATAATTCTCCATTGAGTATATATGCCACATTTTCTTTATTCATACATCAGTTGAAAGGCCCCTTGAAGGGCGCCATAGCTTAGCTGTTATGAATTGTGTTGTGATGAACATGGATATGGCTACATCCCTGTGGTGTGCTGATTTATAGATCTTTGTGTATATACGGTGTGATGGGTATTTTGAGGAATCTCCATCCTGTACCAATTTGTGGTCCCACCAGCAATGTAGAACTATACCCCTTTGCCCACATCTTCAGTATCGTTTATTGTTGTTTGTGTTCTTGATCATTGTCCTTGTTAATGGAGTGAGATGAAATCTCTGTGTAGTTTTAATTTGCATTTCTCTAATTGCTAAAGCTGTTGAACATTTTTTCATGTATTTGTTGAGTATTTGCATTTCTTTCTTTTTTTTAAAGAGAGGAGGGCAGTGAGAGAAGAGAGAAAGACAGAGCAGACAAAGAGAATCATTTTTTATTGAGGTTTTCACATGAATTTCGTAGCTCTGATACTTAGTTGTGTACGTGGGTGCTGCGGTTTGAACCCTTGCACTTGTTCATGCTGGGCAAGAGCCATAACCATGGAGCCACTGCTCCAGCCCCTTTTGCATGTCTTTTAAAAGTGTGTGTTAAGTTCTTTTTCCATTTATTGATTGGGTTATTTGGTTTTTTGGTATTCCAAATTTTTTGAGTTCCTTGTATATCGTGGATATTGATACCCTATCTGAGGTGTAGGAGCAAGTGTTTGACCCTCTTCCAGGTGGGCTCCCACTAATTTCTGAGTTGTGCCAAGGTGTCTTTTCTAGTGTACTAGAGCAAATTACATAGTTTCTTTTTCATGGAGCTAATCTATCTACCAACTATACCTTCCTTTCGCAACAATAAGCAGCCTTCTTCTCTGAAAACCTGCAAGTATTTCAAGTGTTTCCACTCTGCCATTTGGTCTTGAGTATCACTGTAAATCTGGCTAGAGTCAGCAAGAAATAACCACAACATCCTGAAGGCTGTGTGGCCTTCAAATTCCTTCTGCTCTATTAGTCTGTGATTTAGTCAGCTTTTATGCCACTGGCACCAAAAGACATGACAAGGAGAAATTTCAGAGGTCTCAGTCCACTGACTGCCAACTCCTTAGTTCTGGCCCTTCAGAATATCATGAAGGAAGAGTGTGGGGAAGGAAAGCAGCACAGGACAGGGAAATCACAGAGTGAGAAGGACACAGAGCGATAGATGGACAAATAGAGAGACAGAGAGACAAGAAATTTTCCCTCCTCATTAGATACAAACTGTGAACCCCAAAGCAATTTACTTCTTCAAGAAGTAATTGACTTCTTCAGGGTACATCCTGCCTGCCTCTACTACGCAGTTAATACTCATCAGTGGATAATCAATGTACTATTATTTTAAAGCTCTCATAAGCCAAACTTTGTCTTGAAAGAACCCTGCATTGTACTACAAGAGCTTTTGGGGGACACCTCTTATCTAAACCGTAACCAATGGTCACATTTAAAGACAGTCTCCCATGAGTTCTAAGGACGCGCAGAATATAGACAATATAAACCAATTCTTGCCAGAAGTACCATGAATGGCCTCCAAATCAATTCCCAATAAGGTACTTCCTTCAATCTCAAAACTTTATGAGCACAGTCTTTGTCAGCATTCCTACCCACATTCTGGTCTGAGCTCATGTCAGCTTCACCCACAAAGCTGTCTTCCAGCACTTGTGGGTTTCTCTAGTCTGCTTCTACAAGCTCTTTCAACATCCCCATCAAAACCAATCCCAAACCTTTTGAACCATATGATCAGCTATAGTGAAAACATTGTCCACATTCTCAGAACCAAGTTTCTGGATTAGTCGGCTGTCTTTCATGATAGAAAAATTCCTGAGATCAACACTTGAAAAGAGAGGAAGATTAATTTCTACTCGTTGTTTCAGAGGTTATAGTCATTGCTTGTCCCTGTGGCCTTTTGGCCTAAGACAGACTGGGTGTATATCAAATGGAGGAATATTGTTTACATCAAGGTGGTCAGGAATCTAGAAGAGAGGGAGAGATAAAGGGAAGGAGAGAGTGACATAGTGAGAGAGAGAGGAAGGAAAGAAGTGGGAGAAGGCAGAGAAAGGCCCAGGTCCCAATAACCTATGTCCCAGAGACACAATTTCTTTCCACTATATTGTACCTCCTAAGAGATGCCACTACCTCCCAATAGTGTCATCCCCTGGAAAGTGAGCTGTTAACTCCTGAGCCATTCCAGATGGCAAAGAACATATAATAAGAGGAGACTCGGATGCCCTGACTTACTCCTTCCACCACTCATGGTAAGCCTACTCAGAATGTATCTTGGTCACAGCCCAAAACAGAATTACCACAAGGAGTTAGGCACAAAAAACCTATCCTGGGTCCCTGGGAGGAAGAAGTCATTGTGGGGTCCCCAGTGGCTACAATGATCACACAGATCATTGACAGGTCAGTTGCACAATTGGAAGGGTGTATATGGTGGTGCCATTTGACCACACAAATATGTAGCAACCATGCACTGGGCACAATAAGAGCATCCTAAGTCTTTGGAAAAGAATGAACATTGCTTCAAAATAAGATCCAATGGGACACGGCTCCCAAAACAGAAACCAAAATGTTCTCTGATCTCTGGGACCCCTGGCGATTCTGCCGAGGCCTTGAAACCTCACATTTCCACAGGGAAGTGTTACCTGATATCTAGTAACAACATCACTCAGGGCATAGGTGACAGTGGGTGGGACAGAGGTTCTGCAGGTTTCAGCAGCCTCATCCTGTGGAAGATGGTGTCTTCATCCACCAGCTTACTCTCAGAAGAGCCAATGGAATCTCTGCTTCCCATGTGATTCTCATGGGATTGGCACTGGAGAGGAAGGCTCCGATCGCACCTCCTGGCCATCAAGAACTGTGCACCTTTTAAGAATGTTCTCTTTGGTCCACCAGATCCAGCCATCTTGCAACCATGAAACCTGGACCACGCAATGCTAAAGGAGCCATTTTCCCGAAGAGCATGAATCCATCTGCATGAGGAAAGAGCCAGAAGTCAACATTAATGATGGTTCTTAGATTCTGAAGAATGATTTAACCCAGTTAGACACATTGCAGTGAATTACAATGCCCACAGTCAATGCATACACCCAAGGGTCCCTGATGCCCTACTTACAACATGTGTAGACTCACTAATGTATGAACTAATTGTTGACTGAAATTGCTTACCTCACACAGACACCTGGGCACACATACAGAAAAAAATACACAAAAGACACACGCACACATTCACAGACACACACACACACACACACACACACACACACACACCTAGAGGTGTGCTAGTAAATGGTAACTAAGATCTCATCCAGGAAAGTAAGGAGTCTTGACTCTTAATTCACGAGGTGCATCTATTCCATCAAGACTCATTTCAACCTAACACATGGATACCACTGAACACAAACCTGAAAAGGGATGAGCACCATCCTCTTCCACAGCTAGTTCTGGCCAGCTCCAGCATATTAATGAGAATGTACACCCAATTCAGTTGCCTCCAGTGTACAAACTTCAACTCCAATCTCACATATACATACAAATCCACATCAGTATCCCCAGGAAGAAAATATGCCTCATAGTTTCTGAACATATGTACTACTACTGTTTGTACCCTGGACACATAGAAACAACACCTGGTACTAGATGATCTCTTACATAAAATATACCCTAATCATCGTAGATGTTCTTGTGGAATTCCTACAATTATGCATCAGTCTGACTGCATCAGGCGGAGTACAATTTGCACAGTATTCTAGTTTGCAAACTTGTTAACATCACCGAAAAATGAGTGTCATTTTGCCTAAGAGCATGCATGATGGCTGACAGTTCCGCCAACAAGTTTCACAGAGGAAGCAAGAAGACTTCCTCAGAACTTCATTTTTCAAAGCCAGGAGCTACTTCTTGGCTGAACCCGACAATACTTTCCAAATGTTCAGGAAGTTTTACTCAAGTTTGGGCTTTACACAGGGCAAAAGGGACACAGCCTCATGTTGAGTTTCTTGAGTTGGCACTGCATTGGCCAATTTCCTGCTCTCTGTGAGGCTAGGCAAGCCACAAAACAGTTCAGGGAACCGGTCCCCACGTGGCCCTTGTTCAGGACCAGAAGAGTCCTGATCACCAGTTACTCTATGCCCCATTGTAATCTGTGGAAAACATTCAGCTGGAATATTTAAAAAATGTACACTGTGGACATATTTGGACCTGTGATATATTGAAAAAAATTCACTGAACTTGCTACTCTGGGAATTTTGATAATGGGAATCATTTCACTCCAAAGGATAAAGTGGAAGGCAAGTGACCTGTGACACTGCCAAGGGCCTCTTGGTGCGCTGACCAAAACAAACACTCTACAGGAGGAAGACAAGACTTTTTGCAGTTCCTCCAAAGTTCTTGATTGGGCATAAGAGCTTCTGCTTCTGAAACTGATCATCTATGTTCAGAGATTTTGGGGGTTTTTCATTTCTCAGAAATTAATGTTAACCCAGGGATTTTCAATAGCAGTGGCCAGCGGGCAGGGGAAGAAAGACATTTAAATGCTCTCTTCCATGGCCTCTCCACCAGTAGAACTCAGGAAATTGGATAAAAATGCATCTGGGTTCTAGCACTTTGAAGTAATGCAAAACTGATGACATGGGGTTGGGGGATGCAACAGGGTGGAAAAAATGCATGCTTAGCCTGGGTGGGGCCACTGTGTTCAATCTCAGTCCAGCAAATAAGGATTGCTTGGAAAATGTGGGCTCTATCATTTATTACACTAAGTCTTTATTTGAAAAGAAAAACAAAACCCGAAAAAGAAAATAAAAGAGTAAGCAAAAAAAACTTATTATGTAATTTGGAAAAGACAGTTTTTCCACACTGCACAGAAGATACCCATCAGCTCTAAAATCAATGATGTGAATGAAAATTATGAGAAAAAATTAGCTGCTTCACAGGTAAAACAAGCACCATAGCAGCCTCCCTCTTTTCAGTACCTGAATATCATACTTGGCCCCACCATCCCTTTAAAAGAGTGTATAAAAAGGTGTTGGATGTCTCATTAATGCACATACGTGTGTTTTGTAGATGTGATCATGGAGCACAAAAACACAATACCCAAAACCTGCAAGCCACACTACACAAAGTAATGTCTATCTATTCTCAGTATTGTGTGGTTGGTGAGATCCATGGCTCACTGCCCTTGCTGTACAGATGGTGGATGATGACTTGAAATAGAGGGGTGTTGGTCAAACCTCTGAGCTCTGAATCTGAAATACTGTTCTTCAAATGGCTCAGAGGCACACACCACTAGTGTCACCACTGTGTTGGTGGAATGGAACTTGAGATTCTTCCCTACCTGCCACAGCTCTTCATGGAATGTCTGCCCAGAACCACCCAGTCCCGCTGCCCTCTGCCCCTCCCCCCTGCAGAATGTCTTGGTCCCACATTCCACCTGTGTTTACATTCAAACTTTGCCCACTGTAGTTGGATCCTGAGCTCTGTAATAGCCAGGTCACTCTCTCTGTTGATGTGTCCCCCTTTCGAGACTGTGAGACTGTGTGCTCACTGTCCTACTGTTTAGAAAGCGGTGAGCCTAGAGGATCAAGGCTTATTCTCTGACTGCTGGTCACAGGTAAAATCCTTGGATATTTGAATGGAGCCCCCCCCCCCCCCGTGGCAAACTGATTGAGCTGAGGTAGTGGAAGGAAAGATACCTGGGCACCTCAGTTGAGGTAGCTAGGGAATACCAGAAGGACTGAAACTGTTCATGGGGAGGAGGGCTCCTTAAATGTGTGCGGGAACACCTCAGGGGCAATACACTGCATGAGGAGAAAGGATTGGGGCTGAGGGGTTGAGTCCCCATATAAGAGACTCAGGTCACTACATGGATTGTGGGCAGTGGGATATGGTGTGACAGTGCTGATTGGGGAAGTCTCAAAAAGACAGCCTGAGCCCTATGTCCTTTTTTGAGACACCTGGAAGCTTCCTGTGATATTATTCTGAGGGGGTGTACAGGAGTGTCTGAGATCATAAGTGGACAGTAGAGAAATGTTCTCAGCCAGAAAACTGCCCAGTGGGTTTCATTCGGACCACATCGGCAGTGAAATCTCATTTTTGTGTGTGAGGCCACAGGCACAGAACTGCCCCAGCCCAGAGCACCTCACCTTCTTCCTCCCCAGAAAGAACTTCCCCTTCCATTCACACAGTGTTTGTGTCTTTATTTCCAGAGGGGCAGGGAACCCAGGAAACTTTAACTGACATAGAGATTGGGTCCCCCTGAGTTGATCTGAATTGTTACTGCTCTCGCAGAAAGAGGTCTTTAGAGTTTCTTGGCCTCTGGGAATGAATTACACTCAGCCCTTCACAAAGGCAAGTTGGTACAAAGAATTTGCTCATCTTCCTTGTTTGATACTCCATGAAAAGTGAACATGTGAGGTGCTCTTAGTTTTCCACAAGTAAGTTTGTAGATGCCTGGGTGCTTTTCAAAAGAGAAAGGAAAAAAGCACACAGGAAGAGGTCCTATCTCAACTATTGTTCCCTGAAGTGAGGCAGGTGTCCAGATTATTGCATACAGATGTTTTAAGCCCTGCGGACCTGCCCCTGAGAAGGGGGCTGGTTCCCCTCTGCGCTCACATGCTCCACAGCACTTCTTCTCCTAGAACACCAAGAGCGCCATCACGTAGCTCACCATCAGGATGTCTTCTAACGCTAATAAACACTCAGAACAATGTCTCCAAACACCATTATATTGAGGGTAAGGTTTTCAACACGTGAACATGGGAGGACAAGAACATTTGGCACAAATAATACCACACAATGAGGGAATCAAAGTAAATTCAGGGAAGCCAAAGAAGGTTTTGGTGCTGGTATTTCGTGCATGATATGGTACATTTAACTCCTGTGAGAATACTATGAGTGGGACATGAAGTGGCAAAATTGACAAAGGCAAGGAGCTGGGCCAGGTCAGCTGGGAATGGAGGGTGGGCATAATTGTCCCTGACTGATCCTAATAAATTCTATGCAGCCCAGTGCTCCAGTCCTTGTCCTGACTGGAGCCCATGGTGACCATGGAGGAGGGCCTGTAGAAGGGCTTACAGTTGTAGGAGCGCACAAGCAACCTTTACTTGATGATCTTCTATGAAGCCACAGAAAAGTAAGTCAAGTTCCAGAGCCAGGACCAAACTGGCAGGGAGCAGACTGCACAGTGGGGTCCTGTGGTATTGGTCATTCACATGCTGGCTTGCAGGAAGGGTGTGCACTGCCCAAGTTCCAGGCTCTGGGCATGCAGGTCTCTAAACAGTGGCTCCCTCTCCCTGGAGGGCTTTACATTCGGTCCAACTGTCCAAGAAACGCCAGTCTCCATGTTCTTGGTTCCACCCCTGCCTTGAGGCTCAGGGTCAGGAGGGGGAGGAACATCCAGTCTGGCCATGAGGCCCCCTTCAGTTGTGGGGTTGTGCAGGAGGCTAAAAGCAAGCCACTGGTTTGGGAACTGACACCTGTTTATAGACCAAGATCACCAGAGTTGAGGAAAGTGGCCACTATTACAAGGTGACTTTCCAGAAGAATGTGGGAGTGGGGAGAGCATACTCAGGGGAAGCAAGCCTCTCATGCACCTAGAGGGTACACCTCTGGTCTTTATTGCTACCACCCTATGTAAACCCTGCCAATCTCAGGATTCAAATGAGGAAAACGAAGCAGCCCTCACAGGAAGCAACCCGATCCCCTCAGCCAAGAATGAACTTTTTGCATGACCTCACCTGTCCCTTTGTCATCCAGGTGAACATTCCAGGGCTCCAGATCCCTGTCTCAGTGTCCCAGGATTGGGACAGCACCCCTGGTGTTCCCTGACATAAATCACATCCCTGACCTGTTTCTAGCAGGCAGTTTTCTCGTGGGGTTTCTCACAGAGATGCATAGGAGAGACCCGGAACAGGGGTCACCAAAGGGCCCTGCCTGTGTCTCTCACGTATGGTTCCCCTCAGGTAGTAGGTGATGTAGTGTATCCTCACACCTGGGCTTTTTCCTTGGGAGTAGCTCCCTCCTGGGACTGACCCAGTCCACCCTAGGGCACTGAACATTATCACTGACACCAGCGCCTGTCTGGCATGCCCGCGCTGCTTCTCAGTTCACTTGGTGCCTGTCCTAACCCACCCCACCCCTCCAAGGCTCGTTGAGTGTGAGGCTGCAGAAGAGATGGAGGATCCATGGTTGCAACTGAGGGGTTTGCCCTGCCAACCTCCTTACATGCTACTGACATTTCATCTGCCAAGGTCCCTAGCCAATGACATTGTCCAACAGGCTGGTAGGATTTCCCACATACACATGGGAACTCATGAGAGTGTCCAAAGGGGCCAAGGGAGGTCATTGTCCCAAATGAATACTGTTCCTTCAGGATGAACATTGGGTCTTGCAAGCAGAACAGCCCCTTGGGATCTGGGGTCCCTGCCAACAATGGTTTGGAACTGGTGCTTGCCTGGGCCAACCTCATAGCTCCTCCCTCTCCTTGCTTGTCCAAAAGAACCACACACCTAATGCCTGGGAATTGGGTTCAGGTTGAGAAGTCCACATGGAGTATCAGAGGCTGCAAAATGCAAATGTCCCCCCACAAGACTGCCACCTCATGCAGTGTCCTGAGGTCAGGTTGTCCTGGCCCATCATGGACCAGGTCAGGGACCCTGAACCCTCCCTCCACCATGTGTTCATGGTTAATTTGAATGCCTCATCCTTGCACTACACTGTCCCTGCCCTTCCTAGTGTGCACCTCCCAAAGGACTGACCCCAAGACAGGGCCTGTCTGCTCATTAGCCACCAAACACAAGGTACCACCAGAGACCAAGGCACCTGAGTAGATCCCAGTTGAGGCTGTGAAAGAGTACATGGCATAATGGATGACCTGGTTGGCCCTACCAACTTTGCCACGTGGGGGCTCTCACGCTTATTCCCAGGGGAGCCTGCTGAAAGTGTAGAAGTGGATGGAGAGGAGCAAGCACCAATTGAGGATGACCTCTACCCAGACCTGAGTCTCCGGAACTGTGTTGAAAACGGCTTTGTTACCAAGTTGTGCTGAGCCTAGAAACTTTGCATCTGCAACATTTCAGGACATCACCCTAGACCCAAGCAACGGAATTTCATTCCTTAGATTCTGAGCACAATGTGTGTGTGTGGGCATGCACACGTGTGCATGCAAATATGTGTGTAGGTTGGGGTCAAGATTGAATAAACACATGATGTGGGCCAGGGTGGGGTCATCATTGTTCTAGTTTCTCCTGGAGGTCTTCAAGTTTTTGAGGAAAATTCCTCCCAAGGTCACTCACACTGATTTCCATATCTTCCCAGGTAGAGACCAGGGTTCATCCCAGCTTCCTGGAGGAATTACTTTCTCCATATTCCCATATAGATATCATGGACCTACTGAAAGAGATGGAGTAGGGAGAAGGACTCAGCACTGAGAAGGTAGGAGGATCTCCCAGGTGACCAAGGGGAGGAGGAACACCAGCTATAGATAACATACATGGACACCAGGGACACTAGGGTTTGGGGAAAAGCCCCAGGTAGACAAAGTAGAGAAGGGCACCTGGCATGAACTATGGGAGCAGAGACACCATGTTTACCTGGGCTGCATGTGGACACCAAGTGGATAAAGCAGAGAGGGACACCAGGTAGACTAGAGATAAAGGACACAGATAGAGTGGGGACAAGCTGGTGGACAAGGAATGAAGGGCATCCTGGTCATGAGGGCCACGTGACTTTATCTAGCCCTATCCTGCCTGGAATAAACGTTTCCTTGAGTGCCACTGCTCCAAGATAGAGGACATAGATGGGGAATAAATGGAGGGTCTCAAACTGTAGAGCTGAAAAGAAGCCCAGCAGGCTGCCAGCAGAGAGAGCCTCATTCTGTGTATCTGAGACCAAGGCAAGTGACATCTCTAGTTCTGCCTCCCATTCAAATACACTGAGCCCCAGTCCCTAATGTGTAGAGTGAGCAAGTGCCCATCTTCTCCTTCAGGTTCTGGAGATGCACCTCCTGCCCTGCCATGAGACCAGAGGTGCACAGGTGCCCCAAAGTCAAGGGGTATGCCAGCTGGATTCAGTAACTTCCCGGTCATCTGCTGCTGGCTGAACAGTATAGAGCCATACCTATGGAGCTGCCCATGTGGTCGGCACAGAGAACTGCCGCCCAGAGATGGCTTCCCAGGATGCAAAGAAATGCAGGGCCTCAGACTCCAGATTGGGGCCATCTGGTCCAGACATTCTCCACATGTCCACCGTTCCTCCTCCATGATGCTGGGGCAACGTGTGGGAGCATGTCTCAGAAGAGCCACTTCTTCTTGAAGGCCACGTGGGATGATGGCACATGGAGGCAGTGTGGATGATGACCTGAGAAGCCTGGACTTCCTCCTAACCTCTCAGCACCGTCTGTTGCCCCCAGGACTGTCCCAGAGCCCGGGACATCATGTGGGAACCCTGTGCCTAGGACTTCATTCTCCCCAGGCACCTCTTCCCCAGAAACGGAGCCTCAAATTCCACCCCTCTCCAGGCTCCAAGACCAAGAAGCAATGTCTCCCTGAATGCTCATGCCATATGGAAAGCATGTCCCATGCCAGGGGTCCCCTCCAAGTCTCTGGGGGCCAAGACATGACTCTAGAGCAGGTTCAAACCTCACAGGCTCAGAAGAGCAAGAGTGAACCAACAGACCCCAGGGGGAAAGGTAGAGATAGTGAGGAAAATAGGGCTTTTCAGTAGCCTCTAGGGTGGCCCCTCCTCATGTGGGATCTTTCCCTGTATCCTACACCACAATGGTCAAAGGCTCCACCTCACCCAGGACTCTTCCTACTGGTCCTCAGGTAAAGCAAGGGAAGTGGAGCATGATGGGAGTATAGAAAGAGGGCACAGGGAGAGGAGAAGGAGGGCACTGAGAAGGGAGTGGACTGTAGGTTGAGAGGGAAGTGGGAAGGATATTGGAGCCTGGGTGGGAAGTTGTATCTTGGAGGTGCTCTATGTCAGCATGAATAAAGGAAGTTCTGAAGAAAAAGCTGCTCAGTTTGCTACCTTCAGCCATGGTGTCCATGCCACTCCACACAGTGAGGACTGAGAGGAGGAGGTATGTGGAGATACCAGCCTCCAGGGTGCACTGGCATCAAGTTGAGTTTGAGCCTCTCTATTTAGGCTGCTCCTTCTACTGATCCCAGAAGAAAACAGACCGAAAGCTCCCCAGAACCCCAGTCATCAACCCACTCAAATGGCATAAGTTGGTTTAAGGGGCCTTCTCACTGCATCTCTCATTATCTATGTCCCTTATAAACCTGTTACCAATCAACCAAGGGTTCTTGGCACCATGTGGAGAGCAACCAGAAACACACAAAGAAAATGTCCTTCGGTATTATCAGCTCTGAGTCTTAAGAGACAGTGGCTCTCAGATCTTAGTGTTAGTAGCCCTGAGATTGAATGCCAGCGAGCTTGAACTCCTAGAGGTAGCAGTAGCAGCCAGGAACTTGCTACACTTCCCTGGAACTCATCTAACGGCCAGAACTAGCAGCTCCTGGCAGTTTTCCATGGCTCTCTCTGTGCTGGCCGCCTTCAGGGTGACCTGCCCAGATTGCCAGTACTCAGTGCAACCAACTCAACCTGCTCTCCTTGTGATGCACCACAATAGGAAAGCAGCATGGGAACTGCTGCATAAGGAGATCAGGAAGAGTGATACTTTGGTTGAAAAAGGTGGGCTCAAGGATGCCCCTTGCCCTTCCATATAACCTCCGAATTTCTGATTCGGCATGAGTAGGGGAGGACTCCTTCACGTACCGGATGGGGGAACACTGAAGGGCTCCAAAGGGGTGGAGTCCTCCAGAGGAGCTGCAGGATGCAATTATCGGGGATGGACCTGCAGTGGAATCACAGGTCTCCAAAGGACCATTTGCAGAAGCTGTGGCTAGCAAAGACAGGCTTACAATCTTCTATAAGCTGGGTTACTTCATTCTTCAGGGCCTCAGAAACCTCATTAATGTTGATTTCTGGCTCTTTCCTCCTATAGATGGATTTACTCCCCAGGCTTCTTCAGCATTTGTGTGGTCAAGGTTTCATGGATAAAAGATGGCTGGACCTGGTAGACAGAAGATAAATTTTTTAAATGTCTGGTTCTTTTTGTTATTGAGGAACATTGAGAGAGCACAGATAGAGAAAAAAATTTTATTTAGTTTTTCATGTGGCTTTTGTTGTTCTGACACTTTTTTGTGTACATGGTGCTGGGGTTCAAACTTGCCTACTCACACATGTCAGGCAAGCGCTCTAAAGGCAGAGCCAACACTTCAGCCCCAAAATGTCTGGTTATTGATGGGCAGGAGGTGTGATGGGAGCCATGCCAGTCCCCTGATTATCACATGGGAAGCACAGATTCCATTGGCTCCTCTAAGAGTAAGCTGGTGGATGAAGACAGCATCTTCTACAGGGCAAGGCTGCTGAAACCTGCGGAACCTCTGTCCCACCCACTGTCACCTGTGCCCTGAGTGATGTTGTTACTGGATATCAGGCAACACTTCCCTGTGGAAATGTGAGGTTTCAGGGCTGGGCAGAATCGCCAGGGGTCCCAGAGCTCAGAGAACATTTTGGTTTCTGTTTTGGGAGCCATGTCTCCCATTGGATCATATTTTGAAGTAATGTTCTTCATTCTTTTCCAAAGGCTCAGGATGCTCTTACTGTGCCAAGTGCATGATGGCCACGTGTTTGTGTGATCAGATGGCACCACCTTCTTCATTTACTCCCTTCCCATTGAGCAACGGAGCTGTCAATGAGCTGTGTGATCATTGTAGCCACCAGGGACCCCACAATGACTTCTTTCTCCCAAGGACCCAGCATAGGTTTTCTGTGCCTAACTTCTTGTGGTAATTCTGTTTTGGGCTGTGACCAAGATAGATCCTGAGTAGGCTTACCCTTTGCATGAGTGGTGGAAGGAGTAAATCAGGGCATCTGAGTGCCCTCCTATTATATGTTGTTTGCCATCTGGGAAAGGCTCAAGAGTTAACAGCTCAGTTTCCAATGGATGATGCTATCAGCAGGGAGTGAAACCTCTTAAGAGGTACAATATAGTGCAAGGAAATTGTGTCTTTGGTGTATGCATAGGATGTTGGGATCTGGGCCTGTCTATGCTCTCTCACTTCCTTCTCCACTTTCTCTCCCTCTCTTTGTGTGTGTGTGTGTGTGTGTGTGTGTGTGCGCGCGTGTGCATGCACATGTGTGTGTGTGTGTGCGCGCGTGCGCATGCACATGTGTGTGTGTGTGTGTGTGTGTGTGTGTACTCCTCTGTTATGATATGCTGCCCAGTCAATTTCAGGCCGAAAGACAACACATCCAAGCAATGTCTGTAACCTCTGAAACAACTAGCAGTAATTAATCTTTCTCCCTTTCAAGGTGTTGATCTCAGGAATTTTTGCACTGTGACAGACAGCTAACTAACCCAGAAATTTGGTGCCGAGAATTTGGACATTATTTTCGCTATACCTGATCATATGGCTCAAAAAGTTTGGGATTGGTTTTGCAGGAGATGTTGAAAGAGCTTGTAGAAGAAGACTAGAGAAACCCACAAGTGCTGGAAGACAGCTTTGTGGATGAAGGTGGCATGAGCTCAGACCAGAATGTGGGTAGGAATGCTGACAAAGAGACTGTGCTCATAAGGTTTTGAGTCTGAAGGAAGAACCATATTGGGAATTGATTTGGAGGCCACTCATGGTACATCTGGAAAGAATTGGTTTACATTGTCTATATTCTGCATGCCCTTGAAACCCATTGGAAGCTGTCTTTAAATGTGACCAATGGTTATGGTTTATATTAAGAGGTGTCCCCCAAAAGCTCTCGTACTACAGTGTAGTGTTGTTTCAAGACATAGTGATTGACTCTTTTGAGAGCTTTAAAATAATGAGTACATTAATAATCCACTGATGAGTATTAACTGCGTAGTAACTACAGGCAGGTAGGGTGTACCGTGAAGAAGTCAATCACTTCTTGAAGAGGTAAATTGCTTTTGGGTTCACAGTTCGTATCTCGCAGGCAGATAGATAACTATATTTCTCTCCTGTTCCCTCTCCCTTTCCCTCACTCCTATGTGATTGCCATGTCCTCAACTGCTTTTCTCCTTCATACCCTTCCATCAATATATTCTGAGTCACCTCAGGACCAGAACTATGGAGTTGGCAGTCAGTGGACTGAGAGATCTGAAATTTTGAGCCAAGTAACCTTTTTCTCCTTGTCATATCTTTTGCTCACAGTGGCATAAAAGGGGACTAAAACATAGACCATTCAATCCAGCAGAGGGAATTTCAAGGCAGCACAGACTTCTGGAAATGTTCCATATTTCTAGTTACCCATAGTCAGATTTACATTGAGACTCAAGGCCAAAGGCCAAATGGAAGCATTAGAAATACTTGCATTTTTGTTTAATATTGGGGCCAAGGAAGGTGTGCTTGGTGAAGAGATTAGTTCCACTAAAAAATAAAAAAGAAATTAAAAACTACATACTTTGCACTAGTATACTCAAAACAAGCCTTGTTGCATCTCAGAAATTAGTCAGAGCCCGCCTAGCAGAGGGTCAAACACTTGCCTGGGAGGAGAGTGTCAGGGTGCTCAAGATTGATTTCCCTGTATAACCAACACCATACCTGCTTGCAGAGGCCATGGTCCAGGCTGGCCTGACCAATGCTGTCTTTGACAGCATACCTTGGCATTGTCCTTGTGATGCTGGTAAACAATCTTGCAGAATTCAAGAGTTTTGTGCTTAAGGTTTGCTCTGATACTTGAGAGGAAAGCCTTGTGGCCAGGAAGTGTGTGGCACAGTCAGTGTCCGCAGCATAATACCCAGAAAAGTTGGTTTGTGAAACAGTGAGAGTTGAGTCAGTGTTATAATGGAGACCCCAGGAAATCAGAGATGCCAGGCACATGAAAGGCCTGCCAAGAGAAGCCAAAGGCATTGAGCATACCCAGCTCAAGCCAGTGGCCGTGCAGCAGGCAAGTTCATGTCTGAGGAATCCCAAGTCCTCTGGGACCTACCATAACCTGCCCTGATACAAGCAACGAATGCAGGAGCTCATGTTGGCCTGCTGTGCTGTTTTCATATTTCTCCTTGCTAGTTTCCTGTTCTTCCCATTTGGAATGGTTGTGATTCCTCTGTGCCACTGCATCTTGGATGTATGCTGTTGCTTTTTATGGCCAGTCTACCAAAAAAGTCTTGATTGTGTTGCTTTGCAGCTCCCTGAGAGAGCTAGCAACTCAAAAGGGAAAGTGATGAGAGGAGAAAAGGCTTATTTTGCAATGAGCTATCATGTCAGGGGATAAATGAGTACTGCCTGCTTTCATCCTGCTTATTGCTTCAGATTGAAAGATTTTATCACATGTTCTTTTGGATTATTTTCTCAGTCTTGGTGAGGAGGGATCAGGGTAGTTCATTAGTCTTGACAAATGTTATTTTGTTGGGCATGGGTTGTGTGGATGTTACACAGACCCATGGGTCACTGAGCCATCCTGGACCAGTGAATCTAGAATAATGTACTTGATTATAAAGGCTTGGCTTTCAACTGTGTGTTCATTTGATTTCCATTGCAGTCAGTCTCTGCTCTATACCTTTTAATATGGCCTTTTCATGTGACCTTGGAAGTGGGAGTGCCCTGTGCAAGGGTTAGTGCCTTCAACTAACTCTATAGTTAGTCCTTAAGATAGGGAGTTGGGTGTGGGGTGAAAAGAAAGTTACGCTCATGAATAGAAAAGAAAAAGTGTGGAGAAAAGAACTTTTAACTCATGGTGCAGCTCTGCTGCATTTCTTTAAGTTTCAGAGGAGACTGGTAAGGACTTTTGAGCAACACAGGAACTGTTGAGACTTTCAGTTTCCTGCAAATGGACTAAATGACTTTTTTTCTGCGAGATGGACATTAACATTTTAGGACATGGTACAGACTTTATGATATGTATCTTTTGGGTCTTCCAATGGCTCCTATATTAAATCTGTGATTCCAAGCTGATGGCAATATTGTGCAATGGTGAATGCTTTTAGGAGATGGGGCCCAGTTGATGGAAATTATTGTGGGTGTCAAAGAAATACTGGGACCTGTATGCCTGTGCCACATGTTATCCTGTGCCACATGCTCTCCTCCAGAGCTACTGCCTTGTCATAGATCCAAAGGCAAGAGGGCCATGTGACCATGCACTGATAATGGGAGGGGTGTCTTCCATACGTTATCTCACTGGGAGAGAATCCAATTCTCCTAGTACGAGTGGATCTCGTTCTTAACCATGCAATAGGCAGGACTTCTTCCCAATGCAAATGCATTTCTTGGCATAGTTTTCCTATTTGGGCCTTTAAAGTCCTGCTCATTCTCACTATTCTACCAGTACTTTGTGGCAATAGGCAGTATACAACGTCCATCTGATATTTAAACTCTTGGCCAATAATTGAATCACCTCTGGAACTAAAGCTGGACCATTTTCTGAGCCAAAGGTTATTGGGATGCTAAATCTGTGAATAATTTCCTGGGGGAGTTTTCTGGTTACCTGCTTGAGCTTTCTCTGTACTGGTAAGAAAAGCTTCCATCCATTCAGAGTAAGAGCACACAGAAAACCAAGAGATATTATAATCCCATGAGTACAGCAGTTCAATGAAGTCCACTTCCAAATCCTTAAAAGATGCTCCTCCTATGTTTTGAACTCCTGGCAGAAGTCTTGATCCTTGGCATGGGTTGTTGCAGACACAAGTCTCACATTGTGCACAGATCACCTGGGAGAGCCAGGTGGGCCAGGGGACGCAGAAGGGCCAACTCAGAATAGTCTCGAGTGCTGTCCTCCCAAGATGAGCTCCAGTATGAAACTGTCTAACAAAGGCAAGGGCCAGAGTCTCAGGAATGGCTATCCAGCCATCAGAATTTTACACCATCCACCTGGAGAACAGGGTCCTTCCTCAGTCTCAAACCAGTTGGACTCCTGGGAATATCCAGGTTCCCAGTTTTTCAGCGGGCATGGAAGAAGAGTAGCTATGAAAACTACAGCAGTCTCAGCCAGTCCCTTTTGAGCTGCCAGTTTTGCTCTTTCGTCTGCCTTTCTGTTTCCATGAACAGCTATACAATTTCCTCTCTAATAAGCTCTGCAGTGAAAAGTGGCAACTTTTTTTGGAATCCAAACTAAGTCCAAGAGGTCAATAATTTTTGGCCCATATTTCATGTCCCTTCCTCGTGAATTAATTAACCCCTTAATTTTATATAAAACCCCATGAACATGAAGAGTGGTAAAAGCATACTTTGCATCTGTGTAAATATTAACAGAGTCCTGTTGCCAATTGAAGTGCTCGAGTCAGAGCAATGAGTTCTGCCTTTTGTGCAGAAGTTTCCTTTGGTAGGGGTTTTGCTTCCACAGTGGTGTCTAAAGTGACCACAGGATATCCAGCAGGATCTACTCCATCTTTTATGAAGCTCCTTCCATCTGTGAAGTGTTCAAGTATTCCACATCAGGGTCTTTGAAGGGCTGGTCTGTGAGATGC
>PVKS010024555.1:11760-31040 GCA_004027875.1 Aplodontia rufa | reverse complement strand
AGAGCATCGAGGCAACTCTCCCTTTGTGGTGCAGTCTGCTCAGCACCACGGGAACTTTCTGCTCTTTAGGGAAGTCATTTAATGAACCTTAGTTTGGATGACTCATCTGTACTGGGGACCGGGAAAAAAAATGAGTGAGTGAGTGTAAGCTTGAAAGAGAAAGAACACCCGAATCCTGATGTCATCACCCAACTGCTGTATCTCAGTGAGCATAAAGACCTCACCCATGCAAACGCGTCCTCTACTGTTATTCAAATGACACAAACTCTGTTCATGTAGACCATGCGCTTAAGCCAGGCTGCTATCTGGTTTCAGAGCTTGCTTTTCCTATAGCCAAATGCAGGCTCTGTGTGTCCTCGGAGTGTTCTCTGGTCAGAGGGAGCATCATTGGTTCATGCAAGACAACTGTTCTTGTTCCCCTTCCCTTCTCCTCAATCTAGAATTGACTATTATAAAATGCCTTGCTCGGGGTTGAGGCAAACCCACTTATGAATCAGCAAGGGGGAAAAAAGAGTGAGAGAAAAAAAGAGAGAGAATCAGACAAAATATTTTTTTTAAAGAAATCTGTACACAAAGCAGAAAGTTAAACATTTGTAAAAACTACCACCATGCAAGGCAGCATGTAGGAATGTCATGGCATTGACACCGAATTTTCCTAGGGTTGACTAGGAGCAAGGCATTGCTCCTGTTACTGACTGAGACAACACAGGAGACTTCAGGAGAACACAGTTAGCAGACTCCTAGGAGGCTGATCCTTCCTGCTTACCTTTCTGGACAGTCCCCTCCCCCTTTTCTCTTGTTTTCCTTTAGAGCATCTCCCCCATCCCCTCAAGTACAGGCTTCCTCATCGTCTTTTTTGCTTGTTTGACATAGTCTTACATATTGGAGGGAATTGTTGTTACATAATCATACATACATGGATATCAACAAAGTAAATTAAGGCTGATCCTAGACCAGGATCTCTGCCCCGTACCCTTCATCCAGTCCCTGATCTTATGTTTCCTCTGCAATACCCCAATGCTATAATTGGAAATGAGCATATACATGTATATTGATTTTTGAAATTTCTGAGTTTCTCTGCCTGCCTGTGTGTAGTTGGGCTTCTCATGGGGGTCCAGGGTTCCCAACTGCATTGACAACCCCCCTTATCCCTCCCTTTCCTCCTTGCCTCCCTCCCTTCTCCCTTCACCTTCATAGTTATGGCTCCCCCTGCTTATGTGAAATTTCAACATTTATTAATTAAACTTAGCTAGCTTTCATCCTATCTTAGGTTTTACTGTAGCTTCCACATATGAGAGAAAATAGTCTTTTTCTCTCTCTCAATCCACCATCAAAAGGTACTAACTGTGCAACTACAAAGATGGGAAAGCTGTGACTAAGTACTACAAGTGGAAGTGGTGTGACTGCCTTCTTCCTCAGGTTATCTGTAGAAAGCAGAGAGAACAAAGTTAAGAAATATCTAGTGGTCGCAATTCAATACTTTACAATAGTAGTGAAGGTAACTTTTAGGAGAGGGGCCCTGTTAGCTAGGAAATCATCTCTACCTGTGGATTTTAAGTGATCCATAGTCTGCAGCTACTTTCCAGTAGTAAGAATCAGAAAAACACCAGAATGCCAACTGGAACATGACAATGTGGGGGCCATTGGTAAGAAGATCAGAAGACAGAAGCATCTCATTATTGTGCAACATACCAATGTCAGGACAGAATCCAAAGAAAAATGAAAAAAAGAAAAATGCTGTAAGCTTTCCTTGTGTCTGGATAGAGAGAACACTTTCAAAGAAAAAGAAAAAGAAAACGTTATTTATGGACCTCCAAGGTGTATAGAAATGTAAATCATGGACACTCCTTATTTGAACTGTTGAGAAACCCAAATATTAAGTTGGAAGCCCTGCAGCGCCCATGTCACTGCCAAGTCATTATTAAATTCCTCCTTGAAATATCCTCTTGGTTTAGTGAGAATATTTTCTTAAGTGCCCAGAATTCTTCTAGAAATTTTTGTACTGTCTCTGTGCTTGAGGCTAACAAAGATATGCCCTCTGAAACCTTGCAAAATAGGGTTTTTCTGGGGTATCTTTTTGTTCCATTTTATTTTGTTTACAGAAACTTCTTATTCTTTGAACACCTGGACTTCATTGCAACATTTGTTTCTCTGCGTGCATTCAAATGCCTATGCTAATGACTAATTAATAAATGCTAAAATACCCAATTTCCTCCCTTCAGGTAGGAGTCTCTACCAGAAAGTTGGCTGAAACATGGGGTTTTACGATTTCTCATGCATGAAAAACAAGGAACTGGTGGGTGGTCGGTACAATGCAGTGGTCACAAAGGAAACCACAGCAACTTGAAAAGGTCCTGTGGAAAACATTATGTGTATGTTTAGAGATAAAAGCATATAAAGACTCTTGTTGGGCAGTGAGCAAGTTTAAGGGAGCTCAGTCAGAGCAGAGTGTTTAGTCATTTGGCTTAAAACATAAACAACAGCAACAAATGTGATAGAAGAAAGGAGAAATTGTCATTGAGCTTGAGCTGTGAGTCAGTGGAATGAATTGCTGATGAAACGAGAATTCTCATCTTTTAAAACAAGAATAATGATTTAGGTATAGAATAGTTCTACCTCAGTTCAAAGACAGGAAACCATGACCCCTATCCACATTTTGTTTTTATGGGATTGATTATCTTGTGGTAGGTGGAGACGAGGTGATAAACCTGAGCTCCGACTCTTCTACTGAGGCTCTGGAGGAGAAACCTGCACATGAGAATTGTCCCAGAGGAGCTCATGAGGTGGCCTTTCATCTGAGCCACGGATTGCCCACTGGGAAGTAAAGCAGTAATGACTACCTCTATGACCACTCTGACCTCTGTCCTGGGAACACTTTAAAACAGTGAAGACATATTCCAGCTTGATTTGCTTTAAAAAGAAAAATCCCAGAATGATGAGTTCTCTGATATCTCAAGTAGAGATGTTTCCCAATTTCTTTCTTTTTTCCTCTCCCCATCTGCGTGCGCTCATTTCCTTCCTTCCTTCATTTTTTAATTCACTTGCCAGTTGCTGAGGTCCCACAAATGCACCTAGCACAGCCAAGCTCTGTGGAAGGCTCAGAAGACGTGAAAGATGGGATTGCTGCGTGTCCTTGCTTTTCACGGCTGCTCTTTTGACTTGAAAGCCCTTCCCGCTCATCTTGGCACTTCCTCAAATTTCAGCATGATTTCTTGATGAGGAAGTAGGTGATCGAATGCTAACTTCTCCACTGTAATGAACGGAATGTTTGTGTCTCCTTCAAATTCATACATTGGGATCCTAATTCCTAGCGTGATGGTGTGAGGACGTGGTACTTTTGGGAGATAATGGTCACTGAGGGTAGAGTCCTTGTGAATGGAATTAATGGGCTTACAAAAGGGACCCCCAGAGAGTTCTCTTGAAAATACAATGAGTAGATGCCCATCAGCAACCTGGCAGAAGGTCCTCTTCAGAACCCAACCAGGGCAGTACTCCAATGTTGGGTTTCCAGCTTCTAGAATGATAAGAAATACATTTCTGTTTAAATAAGTCACCCACTCTGTGAGACTTTGTGATAGCAACCTTAGTAGACTAAGAAATGCACCAAACCTCCTCCTCTTTGGATTGTGCTGATCCTCATCTTTCTATCCAGCCAAGGTTTCCTGAGGTCTGGGCCAGTTTTTACTCATCCCTGAAATTTCTGAAGTTTTTAGCACTGTGCCTTGTGTGTGTCGGACGCTCACTAAATGTTGGTTGAATTGTTCTGCCTAATCACAACAAGTGTCAGACCGGTGAAGCAATGAGTGACAATAGCTTGCAGAGTAAGGAATGAATAGGTGACAAGAACTCTGAGGAAGGGGAGAGCTGTGTACAGAGCTGAGGAAAGTCTCATGAAGAGGAGGGCAGAAGAGCAGATTTGAAGGAAGGCAGGAAAGAGGAGAATGTAAAAGGGGAAAGA
This sequence comes from Aplodontia rufa, assembly GCA_004027875.1. Lineage (NCBI taxonomy): Eukaryota > Metazoa > Chordata > Mammalia > Rodentia > Aplodontiidae > Aplodontia > Aplodontia rufa. The sequence goes on along the minus strand of PVKS010024555.1, from coordinate 27,082 downwards.
AACCTATCCTCACTATCCTCAAGCAGAAATGAGGAAGCATGTGATATAGTCCTGGCTCTAGTGGCAAATCCGACCAAAACATTGGAGGATGATAGAAATAATAATGATGCCTGATTTATATGGAGCATTTTAATATAGGGAGAAGTTACTAATCTGGCCTGAGAAGTTTTTTGTCCTTTTCCAGTGCTTTATAAAGTAATGTACATTTGGTATGTTCCCTTTGACCTTCATCATAAATATATTTAACTACAACAACAGTGATACAACTAGCGATTTCTATTTGCCTTTTATAGGTTAGGAACTTGAGACTCAGAGAAGTCAAATGATTTGTCCAAATATATGTGCTTGGTAGATAATAGCTTCAGATCTAGTTTCCCTGACACTCTCACCTGCTTTCTCCAACATTCCCTTTTGCTGGGGAGCTGTAAGTGTTCACAGGAGCGTCACAGAATGTGTCAGGAATTGCAAAGGGCCAAAGAATAAATGAGATACAGATGTCGGAGTCCTGGACACCCATTCTCTCTTTTGGGCACTTATATCTCCCAGCTCCCCACTGAGTCCCATTGTGCAATATTGGAATAATCAGAGACCAAGGAGCCCTCCCTCAACTTACCAAGAAGTCACCACAAAGCCAATCCACACTAATCAGGTTTTGTCTTCTAGGATGTTGCATCTTGAGAGTAAAGTCAGAAAAGATGCTTGGAACTCACACCCTCTAGTTCCAATGACTCGCTGGTGGAGTCAACAGGGTTTCTGTTGTCATAGAATCCTCTAGAGCCAGCTGCTTCCTGAACTTTCTTATCCTGATTCTTGTGCTTCCCCCTCAGCTCTGTGATCTCACTCAGCAAATTACAGTAAACTCCCTGTCACTTCCACTTTCCAGATTCTGTTTCCATTGCTTATAACTAGAGAACCGTGATGAATGCAGTTCTCCCAGTACATCCGGAACATGGGTTACTATAAAAAATTAAAAATATCTGGTGTGTGATGTAACGCATGACATATGTATGCACATATGCATGTGAGTGGATGTGTGTATGTATGTGTGAGAGAGAAAAACATGTATACAGATTGAAATAATAACAACTAGAGGTTCAAATCAAGGTGAAGCTATCAAATTGATTAAGGTCTTTAGATTTTTTCCAGTGCTTAATAAGTTAAATACATAAACTTAATAACTGTATTCAGACACCTTTATTTTACCGCTCCTGGGCCTTTGTTAGAGTGTTAGTCCATTTGGTTGCGATGTCACAGATGCAAGCTGGGTGACTTCTGATTCCTCCAAGGAACACAAGCCCTAGTTCACAGGACTCTTGGCTCACTCATCACTCAGTCTTCTTTATCACACTCAGTGCACAGAACATAGTGGTTCCTAAAGACACTTTCATTGCCTTGATTTATATATTCTCCACCTAGAATTATAGAAACTTATTTCTGAAAGAGACTTAAAGATTAATTAATCTGGGGGATGGAGAGGTGGCTCAGCTATAAAGCACTTGCCTGGCATGTTCAAAGACCCAGATTGGATTCCCAGTGCCACAAACCCAACTCAATGAAGGAAAAATGAAAGCCAGATGAAAAAATAAATAAAAATTGACTCTCTCTTTCTCAAAAATGATTCATTAATCTGTGCTTTATCAACACAGAATTAAAAAGTTAGAATAAATTGATTGAATTTGATGACCTACAAAGCTAGAGACAAACTGGGACTAAAAGTCCAGGTCTCTTGATTTGCAATCCAAGAGAATAATTTCCCTATTAATTTCTCATGGCCATACTTCAGCATCCTAGAGTCTAAGTGCATTTGGTTTTATAGCAAGTGTCATAAGCTCTGTCCTTGAATGATGATCCTTATGAGCCTTGCATAAGATGAATCATTTCAATTCAATTCAACTGGAATGAAAATCCCTACAGCAGAATCCATGGCTTCATGTTCTCTTTTTATTCTCCAGCTCACCTAGTAGTCTGCTAGCAACACAAGGGCAACAAACAAAAGATCTGTTCAGCTCCTACATTATGGACTTGGCCCTTCTACCTAAAGAGATGAGGAAGAACATGCCATTAGAAGACCACCTACAAGGCTCAGAAGCTTCTTAAAAGAGACTCCTCTGGCTTTTCAGAGCAAAAGAGTTGTAGGGAGCCCTTTGATCTCTTTTCCTCCCACATTGGGCTGACTCCCTGCACATCTGGCAGCCACCTTCACACTTCCCCAAATTTCCAAATATCACATGGAAATTCTGATGGCTGAGTCTCAGTTTGTACCCAAGAAAGACATCTCTGGCTGTGAACTTTGCAATTGTAATTGAAAATCTCTGAATTAGATGAAATGATTTATGAATACACACAAGCTTAACAAAAAATGTTCAGGAAAGAAGGATAAAAGAAGGATATGGCTGGCTGAAAATGCCCCTCAAAGCACTATCCTGATTAAAAATTGAGTTTTTTTTTCATGTCTTGACATTTTAGGATGAAGCCATTTCTCTTAGAGAAATAAACCTTTTAAAGACATCTGACATATATTTGGTCAACACTTATAGTTAAGAGTTTTTATGTTTTAGAAGAAAAGGATCAAAAAATACATCATGGAAAATTGAGATGAAGAGTTATCATCGCTGTCTACAAATATGCTTTGAATGAGAAAGGCACCAAATCCTTGCAGAATTGTTATTTATGAAGAAATTATCTTTTCCAGAGAAGACAGAACCATCCACAGGGAAATTATGAATTTTTGAACAAAGAGTACGAAAGAGCTCTTTTTAAAAATCAGAATGAGTGCCCTTGGTAACGAAAGTTAAATAAGGATGCTTGACCGAGGAATATATCAGTCCAAGTAATCTCACGCAGCTACCACAATTACTGTGCAACACACAACACTGTGCCATGATTTTAGACATATTAATTCATGAATTCTTATCAATTTCATGAGTAGATATAGTTATTGTCTCCATAGCATAAATGAAAATATTTAGGCTGATACCATAAAGCTAGAAAGTGATGGAGCCAGCTTTGAATGCTGATCTTGCCTGAGCCCATAGTCTAATTCATATACATCATCACCATACCAAATGTAGAATAAAATATACATATTGTCATTGGATGGATTTAGATGTGGATTCTGTTTTCACCACTTACAAGCAAATATGATAATATAACTCACTTAACTTTTCTGAACCTCCATTTGCTTATCTGCACACTAAAGGTAAGAATAATAATAATATATTGTTAACATTCGGAAAAATAAAAACTTCAGGCATATAGTAATTATTCAACAAAGACATTCTCCTTCCTTGAATACTCCTTATTTTAAAACTGTTAGTAGCCTATAATCTTATTCTATTCTGAAAATGAGACTAAAATAAAGCACCACACCAAGAATCCAGAAGGCAAGAGAAAGATAAAGGTGTGGTTCTTGGACACACACGACTTTGCTATTTATCCCGCCTTCCCATGGCATGGTAAAGCGGGCATTGGCTGCTACTGTGTGACATCTGTGTTAGTGAAATTTTTGTTGCTATGACCAAAATACCTGAAAAAACAAAATGAAGGAGGAAAGTTTTATTTTGGCTCATGGTTTCAGAGATTCTAGTCCATGGTCAGACGGCACCGCTGCTCTGGGCCTGAAGTGAGGCAGAGCATTATGAAAGGAGGGCATGGTAGGGGAAAGCTGCTCAGCTCTGGGAAGCAGGGAGAGAGAGGGAAAAGGGAGAGCCAGGGAAAAGATGCAGTACCCAAGGCCTTGCCCCCAGTGACCTACGCCCACCTGCCTACAGTCCTCTTAGTAGTACTTTTAGTTTTTCAATGAATTAATTCACTGATAATGTCAGAACCATATGATCCAATCACTCCTTAAATGTTCCACATCTGAACATTGCCACACTGGGGCCAAGTCCTCAAAACATGAGTTTTTGGTGGACACTACATATTCAAACCATAACAACAACCATTCTGACACCTGCTGTCAGTTTTCAATGAAGTATGAGGCAGGGTCTCTGAACTTTAAGGGTGGGCATTGGTACCATGGGGGAGAGGCATGTTTGGAGTCTACTTCCATAGTAACAGCAGCAGTAATAATCACAATAAATAACTGTGAAATCTCTTAACTGTGTCCTTAGTAGTTATCAGCACAGAAGAAAATCTTACTTATGGAGTCCAGAACATGGTGCCAATCGGTACATTTGTGTGAGTGTTGTGTGTCCTGGTCTGTCTCTAACTCTAACCCATTTCCTTGTATTTCAGCAACTCTAGGTATCACTTAGCTATTGGGCAGTTCTGTATGGCTTCCTTTGGTGAAGAAATGGATGGAAGAGTGGATCTTAGGCGTCTTCAGGTCCTGTGTTTATCCAAAAGAAGTGACAGAAACTGATTCTTCCCAGAACCTTCTGAATTAAACAGTTTCAAGACAAACTTCTCTCTTACCCATCACTGCTTCTCCAGCACTTCATGTTGTCATAAGAAAATGGGTCTCTCTGAAGAGGAGTCCAAACAGGTACCAGAGAGAAGGAGGAACTTGACTCAAGACCAGCAGAGTTCTTGGCATACATGACAAATGAATTTCAGCATGCACCAAAGTCACCGAGGTTTATGTGGGAAAGCATATACACAATCAAGGGAGAATTAGGGCAGTTTCTAGACAGAAATGTCTTTGGGGGCAAAGCAAGGGATACGTGTTCAAGGGAGAATGCTGACCATCTGAGGAGTGCCATACCTGTTTCAGGCATTTCCAGCTCTTATTTTAAAGGACATATGGGGAGGGGTGGGTTTGGGAAGGTATGTAGGAAAGGTATCAGTCTGGTGAGCTCAAGACAGGTTCTGGTGATCTGGTCAACCTCCAGATCCTCAGATTAACATGTTCCTCATTATCTTATCAATAGATAGTGCTGGCAAAGTCCTCTAAATTATAGGTTCCTCAAGATAGATATCTCTCTTTGTATAGTCTAGTCATTGGGGGAAGGATAACTTAGCAGGGTACAGGTTGATTTAGATTTCTCAGAAAACTTACAGTTCTTTTGGGAATAAGAGGTCTGAAAAGGAGACAGGGTTAGGGACTGATGAGCCTCAAAAATTATGTGTGAATTTCCTTACTATTTTTATGTCTCCTTCCTTCTTAATTCTTATTTCTTCTATCCTACCTCAATCACGCTAACAAAGCCTATGACTCTGTTATTCCACTTACTAATGAGTGATTAAAATTTCCCTGTCTATTTAACCTAGCTCCATGTGGGTCATTGGCTCAGGAGGAGGGTAGAAATCACCCTGAAGTATGATGAGTGGGGAACAAAATTTGTCTTGTCCCATTTGTATATGATTTCCTAGTTCATGAAGAAATTTCACATATTGGGATCAATGGATAATCTTAAAATGAATTTCCTAAAATAGAAACTTCACAGAATTCTCATAGAAATCAGGAAAAGGGAAATATTAAAAATAACAATGTATTCCAGGTGCTTGGATTGTACGAGTATGCGCTGTGCCCAGCATCTTTTGATTTTCTGATGGCAGTCATTCCAAGAAATGTGTGGGAATGTCTTGCTGTGGTTTTAATTTTTATTTCCCTAAAGATTAGTGAGAGATATATTTAACTTTTATTTTTGATCTTGAGGTTCTGGGCACCATGGCACACTCCTGTAATTCCAGTGATTTGGGTAGCTGGAGCAGGAGGATCACAAGTTCAAGCCCAGGCTGAACAACTTCGTGAGACCTGTCTCAAAAAATAAAAATGGGGAAGGGGGAGGGCTGAGGATGTATAGCATCTGGAGGTTCAATCCCTAGCAATGAAAATAAAACAAAACAAATGGTGTAGAAGAGAATGTGGAGGAGAAGAAACACCAGTACAGTCCTGGTGGAAATGTCAGCTGGTATAGCCATTATGGAACACATTATGGAAATGTCTCAGAAACCTAAAAATAGAATTACTATAAGATCTAATAATCCCACTTCTGGGTATGTATCCAGAAAAATTGAAACCAATGCATTGGGGGTTTGGAGGTATAGCTCAGTAGTAGAATGAGTACTTAGAATGAGTGAGGTCCAGGGTTCAAACCCTAGCAACACACACACACACACACACACACACACACACACACAGTATATTGAAGTGATATCTGAGCTCCCTTGTTCATTGCAGCATTATTCATAATATCCAAGATATGAACTCACCTAAATGTCTATCAAAGTGTCCTCATAGAATCTTAATAAAATTAAGTAATAATTCATTGATTACATATGTTTGATGATATACAGTTTTTTCTAAAGAAGGAAATACTATCAATCGTGACAATAGAGATAACCTGAATGACATTTTGCTAAATGAAATAAAGCAGACATAAAGAGACAAATACTGACTACTGATCTCTCTTGCATGTGGGATCTAAAAAATGCTGAAGTCATAGAAGCAGGAAGTAGAACAGTGGTTACCAGGGCTGGGCTGCTGGTGGCAGGGAAGGTGGAGGTGTTGGTTAAAGGAGATAAAGTTTCAGTTAGACAGGTGGAATGTTTCTGAGATCTATTACAGCATGGTGAATATAATAATAGCAATGTATCATATAGTTAGAAATCACTAAAAGTGTATTTTACATGTTCTTGTCACAAAATATCATAAAGTGAGGTGATGGATTTATAAATTGCTTGATTTAATCATTCCACAATGTAAATCTATGATAAAGCATCATAAATTAATACAATTATTATTTGCCAAAGAAAATTAAAAGTGAAAGTTTAATGTACCTCTTTCCTCTCAGAAAACACTATTAATAGGCACCCCTGATTATTTTGTAGGATGGTTATTCACTTAGGTTGGACAGTTCATAGAATCTTCTAGAATGTAAACTACAAATGGCAGGGGTTTTATGTGATTTTGTCTATTGCTGTATCCCAGCTCCTAGTAGAGTAGGCACTTAATCAATTTTTGTGGAATTAAGTAATAATTCATTAGCTGGGCACTTCATTGCCTATAACCATGCATCCTGAACCACATATTTCTATTTATTCTTCTCTCCTTTGATCCAGTCTTTTCCCTGTGCATCCTACCTCTCTGCCTTCTTTACTTGTCCTTTTCTTCTCTTGTTCTCTCAGTTCACTAGCCCCTGCCCACCCCTACACACACACACACATGCACACACGCACACTTCTTTACAGTGTTTTTTAAGCATCTGCTTAAGTTTCATGAAATTTAAGTCATGCTGTCCTTAGTTGTTCGACAGTTTAGATAACTATAAGCCAATCAATGTCTATGTGCACATAAGTGGTGAATTTATAAAATAAATTGTCCCCAGATTATCATATTGGATGTATCTTATGCCTACCGTGAAGGAGAGAACCTGGAATATGGTAATCTCATGTTCCTGTACTTCCTCTATAATTTTTATACATGCCGGGTATAGTTGTAGCGAGCTGAATATTAGACAAGGCTATGGTGGGTTCTGCACGCTGAATATGTCTGTTGTGAAATCCTTAACCACTTAAGGGCAATTGGTCACTAAAGTGATAAGCAACCCAGGAAATACAGCTCTTACACACAAGTTTTTCTACCCAACACATCTTTTCCACCCAAACGAGCAAGATAAAATCTATGGTATGCTGCTTCTCAATTTGTTTTTAAATTTCATAAGTGTTTGTTCCATCCAAACACAGCCTGAGGCAGCAAGATTGCAAGTTCCAGGCCAGCATTTTGAGATCCTGTCTCAAAATAAAAAATAAAAATGGCTGGATATGTTGCTCAGTGGTATAGCACCCCTGAGTTCAAGTCTCAATGCCAAAAAACTAAAATAAACAAACAAACAAAAAATAAAGGTACTTAAGAGCAGAGATTTGCCATTAACCCAACTAGCTGGTTAAAAACAAAAGTCATGAGTTGCAGTGCTTGCCAATATCCTTGGTGCAAATATTCATAAAACTGCAAAACGTGTTCAGTATCAGGTTCACTATTCTGAGTCAGGCTTTTCACACAAACTCAGAACTAAAACACTAGCTGACTATGAGGACACATCTGTGAAACCCAACCCTTACATGTCCCCAGCTCCTAGACAACCAATGGGAATAGTGAAGGCTATGACTATCCCAATGGGCATCCTCACTACTTTATCGTTAATAGGCCTATCTCTAATTAGGATTAAGGACATGTGCTTTAAAGACCTGCACTGCTCCCTCTAAGAATTCTCCCATTGTCCTTTCATTGTAGTAGACACAAAATGGTGGCTCTTAACTCTACATAAAAATCATTACAGCTGTACCTGGGGCCCACCCCAGTGGAGCCAGGGCTATTATTATTTTTAAAAAGCCCTTCATGTGATTCTAATGAAGAGCCAGAGTTGAAAATTGCTACACAGAGAAACTCCTTCTGCAAAGTAAGCAATGGTGATTAGATCCCTGCTTCCCTACCTTGTGCTTCAGATGGGCCGGAGGAGCTTTTGGATAGAGTCTAGGGACTAGCTGGGGGATCCGAGCCTCCCCTTGCAACATGCTATTGATGCATTATGATTTCACACGGATGCCAAGACAGATAAAACCTGGTGAGCATAGTGTACACCAGAGTGGAGTCTTGTTTCCAGAGAGCAACTGGAAATGCCAATTTGTAACCAGGGAGGGAGAGAAACACCAACATCATGAAGATGTACCACTCAGATCCCGGGAGTGTTTTTTAGGGTTTCAACTGCTGCAAACAGCCCTATCCACATCTATCTAAGGTTCCCTCTAGGCCCAAGCCCCCAGTGTTTGAGTTCTATGGACAAATCAGGATCCAGTATTCCTACCCCACTTGGGCATCTCTGAAGGTAACTTTGTCTGAAGGAACCTCCATTAGCCTGGCTGAAATTTTAGAGCTGTCCTGTCCTTGGAAGCTTTTCCTGTCCAATCCCCCTCCTTTGGGTCCCTTTCAGACTCAGACTTGCCCTACAAACTCAGGGCTTCCCCCTCTTCCCATACCCTTTCCCGGTCCCCTTTGCAAGCATGTCCCTGCAATGTGTTCTTGCACTTCCAGTCCCATTTTGGCATCTGTTCTTGGAGATCTAAAACTAACACTCCTGTTGTGGAGATTCAGTATGTCAGATATGGTGACTGTTTCCACGGAAGACAGAAAAGTTCTGGCTCGGAGAGATAGGATAAGAAAGCAAATAAATTGCTGGAGGAGCTATGGGTAAAAGAAAGACATCTTAAACTTTAGATAAGGAGAACAGGGTTTTAGGAGATAACCAGTTCTGAATATAAGGAGTGAGTTTGAAAACAAAGAATTAATGTACAAGCTCCTGAGAACAGTACGCTGGGTGAGTTCCTAAAGGGATTTGGCCTCAAGATAGACATACGTTCATGCAATAATTAGTTCACCAGATATTCAAATGTCTACTCTACACTAGATACTTTAATTATACTTCTGATTCGATTTTTAAAAGCTCGGGCTTACGGCCAGGGAGTTTCAATCTCGTGGTGAACACCGGAGGTGAACGTCTTATTCTCGTTCTGCGTGGCAGCAGTCTGACAGTTTATTGTGCCCCTGATTGCCTACAGGTGAGATTATTTGCTCTCCCCTGCTCAGGGTGGTTACTCTTCTTTCTCTTGTTGTCTTTTGTTTGTTCGCTTGTTTTTGCAGTGCTAGGGATGGAACCAGGGCTTTACATAAGCTAGGTCACCACTGAGTGACGCCCCCAGCCCACTTCTCCTCTTCCAACCTGTTGTGGTTTAAATATGAGGTGTCCTCAAAAAGCTCATGTGTGAGACAATCAATGCAAGAATTTTCAGAGGCAAAATGATTGGATTATGAGGTGTGGCCTAATGGGTGGATTAATCCACTGATGGATAAACTAGGTGGTACTGTAGGCACGTAGCATGCGGCTGGAGAAGGTAAATCACTGGGGTGAGACTTTGGGGTTTACATTTTGTCTCTGGAAAATGGAGCTCTCTCTGCTTCCTGGTTGTCATGTTTGGAGCTGCTTTCCTCCCTGTGCCCTTCTGTCAATGTGTTACGCCCTGGGCCCAGAGCTATGGAGTCAGCCAACCATGGACTGAACCCCTGAAACCATGAGCCAAAATAAACTTTTCCTCCTCTATGTTATTTTTGTCTAGTCACTTGGTCACAGTGATGAAAAAGGTGACTAAAACCCACCTTTTCTAATCCAGAGTCAACACTGAACTAAGGCTAATGTATAATTTATTACTATTGTGGGTGGGGGTAGAGTGGTAAGAGTATTTCAGATCAACTTTCTTAGCAAATTTTAAGTACAATGTATAAAATGTTACTATTAGCTGTAGTCTTTGCAGCACATTAGATTCCCCAGAACTTACTCATATCTACAAATTTGCCCCCCTTTGACCAACATTTTTCCATTTTACCCACTTCCTGACCTTGTTAACTACCATTCTACTCTGTTTGTACTTTTTAAGATTTCATATGTAAGTGAGTTCATGCAGTACTTATCTTTCTGTTCCTAATTATTCACTAAGCATAATGTCCTCCAGGTTTATCCATGTTGTCAAAAATGATAGGATCCTTTTTCATAGCTGAAAAAATATTATAATAATAGAATACATAATATTCCCAAAGTATAGTGATATACACAGTCTACTGATATACCACGCATATATATAGATACTACTTACCTATCAATAGATGCATTATCTATATGTTAGATATTACGAAGAATTATGCAACAAACATGGAAGACAATATATCTCTTTGAGATAGTGATTGTATTAATCAGGTTTCTGTTGCCATGATAAAGTACCTAAAGCAACTTAAAGTAGGAAAAATTTATTTTATCTAAAGGTTTCACAGCATGGTCATTCGACTCCATTGTGTTAGGCCCAACTCAAGGCAGACTATCATGGTGGGGAGCACATGGTGGAGCAATCTCCATGGTAATCAGAAAGCAGAGACAGGTGGCAGTGGGGGGAAAGAAACTGAGAGAGGGAGAGGAAAGGAACTGGAGGTAAGAGATAACCTCCAAGGGAATGCCTCCAAAGACCTACTTCCTCTCTCTCCCATGGTTTCCACCACCTCCCATTGGCCTCAATATGAATCCCTCAATGGATTAATTCCTTGATGAGGTCAGAGCCCCATTTGAACACTGATGCCTTGGGGACCAAGACTTCAATGCACGAGCTTTTGGAGGATAATTCAAGTCCAAACCATAACAGCAATTTTATTTTTTCTTGTTGTATACCTGAAAGTGGGATTGTTGGCATTTATTACATCCCTATATATTCACAAACAATATGTACTCTTGTATTATTTATAAAATATTAAATAAATGATAGCATGCTACATGCATTCTTTTGCAAACTTTATCTTTAGATTTTATATTTTTGAAATTTATTCATGTATTTGGATCTAGTTGTTTAATGACAACATAAATTATATTGAATGAAGAGGTGGCATCTATATATCCATTTTCCTACTGGATTTTCTCACATTTTGGACATTATAAACTGTGTTACAAATGAACATTCATAAAAATGTCTTCTTGTGCATATGTAAGAGTCCATTCAGTTGTAGAATTACTGTGTTGTAGGAAATGGGCATCTCTATTTTCACTTTGCAAGTGGTTCTATAAATTTAAAATGCCAAGAATATGGTTAAAATGTTTTCCTAAAACTTGCCACCTCTTTACTCATAAGTCATTATATTTTTTTCAAAAAGTATTAGCCATGTTTCAGGTAAAATTCTGTGTATCTCATTGCTGTTTTTATTTGTACTTTCTTGAATGCTGAGGTTGAGTTTCTATTCATTTGTTTATAGAGCTCCAATTTCTTCTGTGATTTGGTAGTTTATAATTGTAGCAGAGAGTACTATCAGAGATTTATGCTTCCGTATGATTTCTCTGAAACTCTTACTGATAAATTATTTTAGAAAGAAATCATATTTAGGCATGCCTTGTGTTGCGTTTGGACCATGACTTGATCTTACCAATGGTGGTCCAGGTGGAACAAGGTAGGTATAAAGTAAGTGTGCCTCAAAAAAAATCTGAATAGCCAAAGATACCTTGTGCAAAAAATGCATCATCCCATCTGATTTTAAAACCTACTACAAAGCTACAGTGATCAAAACAGTGTGATACTGGCATGAAAACAGCCTCATAAAATAGTGGAAGAGAATAGGAAAGCCCATAAATAAATTCACCTGTTTATGGTCAATTGAACACACAATGGAGAAAGAACAGTCTCTTCAATAAATGATGTGAGGAAAACTGGATATCTGCATGCAGAATGAAATTAGACCTGATCTCACACCATATACAAAATGGATTGAATTTTTAAGTGTAAGACCTGAAATTATAAAGCTACTAGAAGAAAACATAAGCAAAAAACTGCATGATTTTGGTCTGGGCAATAGCAACAAAACCAGAAATAGGCAAAAGGGATTACATCAAATTAAAAAGCTGCACAGCCAAGGAAACAATCAACAGAATGAAAGGACAATGCATAGAATAGAAGAAAATATTTATAAACCACACTCGTGATTGTGGGTTACTGTGTAAAACGTGAGTGACTCAAGCAACTCAATAGTAAGTCAATAACCTGTTTAAAAATTGTGGGCTGGATATTATAGTGATACGGCTTCATCAATGTTTATAGCAGCTCAATTTACTATAGCTAGATTATAGAACCAACCCAGATGCCCCTCACTCGATGAGTGGATACAAAAACTTTGGTACGTATACACAATGGAATACTACTCAGCCATTAGAGGAGACGATATTATGACTTTTGCAGCCAAATGGATGGAGATGGAAAGAATTATGCTAAGTGTAGTATCCCAATCTCAGAGACTCAAGGGTCGAATTGTATCTTTCATCTGTGGTAGCTAGAATACACGGGGAAGCATTATGTTAGACGGCTAAGCTAATAATAACTTCAAATTGTATGATTCTCAATGCAACAGGGAGATGACTCCCTAGGATACTTTGAGGAGTTGGGAGGGGGATGGGGGGAGGGGGTAGGAAGAACTCCTAGGAGACTGGAGAATGGGAATATGGGGGAATCATCTCAGAAGGAGATCTCTGTCCTCCATGAGATAGCCATTTAACTCAGGAGTTCTTCTGGGGGAAACAGCAACAGGGGGAACCCAAGCTGGGCATCCATGATTTGGCATGGATAACTAAGAGTATATACTTTGGTTCTTGAATGTTTGATAATGTTTCCCCCTCAATTGTATCTCTATATCCATTTAATAAATTTAAAAAATTTGTGGGCTGGGGTACAGCTCAGTGATATAGTGTGGATTAGTGTGCACAAAGTGCAAGATTCAATCTCTAGAACCATGAGAAAAAAAGGAAAATGAAAAGGATTTGTATAGATACTTCCCAAAACAAGACATACAAATAGCCAGTGTATATATGAAAAAATGTTCATGATTACTAATCATCATAGAAATGTCAATTAAAACCACAAGGAGACATCATCACATATCTAGTAGAACAGCTATTATTTAAAATACCAAAGATGAGGGAGGGAGGGAGGGGAGGAGGGAAAAGAGGGTTATCAATACTACTGGGTATACTTGACTCCCTGAGAAGTCAAACTATATTCAAGCAGGCATATAAACTCAGAAATTTAAAGAATTAATAGCATCTATAGCATGAGAATATTACAGAGGAGACATGAGATGGGGGAATGGATGAAGTGGGGGGAGATCCTGGCCTAGGGTAGGGCTTAATTTACTTTGTCAATCTCTATGGGTGCATGAATATGTAGCAACAATTCCCTCTAATATGTAAGACTATGTTGAACCTATTAAAAAAAAAGAGTGGTGGGAAGGATGTAGACAGAAATGAAACCCTTGAACACTATTGATGGAAAACATTTTGGTATGGGAATGCAAATTTGTACAACCATTATGAAAAACATGAAGTTCCTCAAAAAACTAAAAATAGAGTTACCATATGACCCAGAGATCCCGCTACTGGGTGCACATCTAAAGGAAATGAAATCAATATATGAGAGAGGTATCTGCATTCCTATGTTTATTGTAGCAGCACTCATAAGAAACAAGATATAATATACACCTAAATATCCATGAATGGATGAATGAATTTTAAAAAATGTGAACTATATCCACAACAGGATAAAATTCAGCCCTAAAAAAAAGAAAAAATTCTATTATTTGTAATAACATGGATGAATCTGGAAAACATGAAAAGTACAAGAAATAAACCAGACACTGGGACTGGAGCAGTGGCTCAGCTGTTTCGGCGCTTGCCTGGCAAGCATGAGGACCCGGGTTCAAACCCCATCACCACGTACACAACTAAGTGTTGGAGCAACGAAGGCCATGTGAAAAACTAAATAAAGTTGTTTCTCTCTTTCTAAAAAAAAAGAAAAGAAAAAGAAATAAACCAGACACAGAAAGGCACATACTACATGAACACATTATATGTGGAATCTAAAAAAGTTGAACTTGTGGCAGTAGAGGGTAGAATGGTATCAACCAAGGCCTGGTACATGGGGGCTGGGTGGAGGGGGTGTTGGGCAATAGAGCACACAAAATTTCAATTAGGAGAATATATTCAAGAGATCTCTTATACAGCATGTTGAGTAGAGTTAATGATATGTGCTTGAAAATTGCCAAGAAAGTACATTTTAAATGTTCTCACCTCCCAAAAATGATGAGTATGTGACAAATACATTAAGCAAGCAAATAAGTTTGGAGTGCACCTTGTTTTAATTCAGTTCCAGCATTTCCCCTTCTTCCCTCCTCCCACCCCTGTTCTTTTTAGATGTATTTGACAAAAGGATAAGCATTGGCTTTTTTAAATAAATACATGCAGTATAACTTGTTCTAATTCAGTCCCTAGTATTTCCTCTACCACCTTGTTTTCTCTTCCCTCTACTGGTCTTTCTGCTATTTACTAAATAGCTTTTATTTAAGTGACTATATATATATATATATATATATATATATATATATATATAATTCACTGTGATGTGTTCATAAATGAACATGAGCAAATTAAGTCTGATTCCTTCCATTAACTTTCCCTATTTCTTTCCTCCTTCCTCCATTTCCTTCCCCTTTCTCTGTTCCTCTGTTCTTTTCCTTATTTTAGGTTAGCTTCCATGTATCAGAAAGACCATTCAACCTTTGGGTTTTTTTGAGACTGGTTTATTTCACTTAGCATGATATTCTCTGGTTTCATCCTTCTGCCGGCTGATGACATAATGTCCTTCTTCCTTGCAGCTGAGTAATACTATATTGTATGCATAAGCCACAATTTCTTTATCCATTCGTCGGTTGAAGGGCACCTTGGTTGGTTCCCTAGCTTAGCTCTTGTGAGTTGAGCTGCTGTGAACCTTGATGTGGCTGCATCACTGTAGTATGCTGACTTCAGATCCTTTG
>PVKS010024555.1:0-11660 GCA_004027875.1 Aplodontia rufa | reverse complement strand
TTGTTAAAGAGACTGTCTTTTCTCCAACTTATGTTTTTGGCTTGAGTCTGAGGTAACTGGAATTATGCAGGCTTGTTTCAGTGTCTTCTATTCTATTCCGTTGGTCTGCAGGTCAGTTTTGGTGATAGTACCATGATGTTTTTGTTACTATAGCATTGGAGTATAATTTGAAATCTGGTGTTGTGATTCCTCCAGTTTTACTTTTCTTGCTAATAGCTTTGCCTCTTCTAGGTATATTTTTCATTTTGGATAATGTTTTCTAAGAATATTTTCCCCAATATAATAATAATTTTCCATGTTTATGCAAAATCCTCTCATATTTATTTTAAAAATTTTGGTCTTCATTTTTCCGCAGAGTCTTTCTTTGCTTGTGTTTGATGTGTGTTACAGTTCTAATTTTACTTTTCCCCCATAGCTATGATCCCAGAACCTTTTATGAAATATTCCTTGCTATGCTACCAATGTGTATTGCTGGTGTGCTGTCCTCATCCATAATACATCATGTTCCTATTTTATACTAGACTTTTGGAGTAGTAGAGCGAGTTGAGAAATGAAACTTTCCACTTTATACATATAATTTGCACACACATATACACAGGGTTTTCTAGAAAAAAAATAATTATTTTATAAAAGTAAAGTCATATTACATATACTTTCTGTATCTTGCTTTTTTCTTCTGAACAGTATGGCACAGAAATACCTTGTAGTAAACTAGTATAGCAATCATTTTATGAGCAATTGTTCATGGGCAAGAACAGTATTTGCAGAGTATTGAATAGATGCTCTATAATTTCTCATCCATTCCCCCATTAATGGGTATTAACATTTTGTTTGTTTTGTTTTTGCACTGAAACATGGCTGCAACATACAGCTTTAACTATTTGTCCCTGTGTATTGGTACTCACATTTCACTTGGATAGAGTCTCAGCAGAAAGATGGGTAGATCAAACCAAATATTTTTTTAAATTTTAGTATACGATGCCAAGAAGTTATAACATCACATTTCCACTGAAAATACTGAAAGCAGTCTTTCCTTCCATTCTGCCAACTCTGTTACAGCTCATTGTTAAATTTTACTAGCTTAATGGATGCAAAGTAACAGCTTTCTGTTTTTTGGGGGCATATTTTTTCAAGTGGACATTTCTTTAAAATGTTTCTTGCTCACTTAGATGAACTCTATGATTTATTTAATCCTGGGCTATGTTAGTGGATATTTTATTGGGTTGGTTATAATTTTCTTGTTAATTTTTAATATTCCTTGAATAGAAGAAGAAGAAGATGATGATGATGATGATAATTATGATGATGATAGTATTGGGGACTGAACTCAGAGGAGCTCTACCACTGAGCTATGTCCCCAGCCCTTTTAATTTTATATTTTGAGACAGGGTCTTGCTAAGTTGCCCAGGATGGCCTCAAACTCATGGTCCTCCTACGTCAGCCTCTTGAGTTGCTGGGATTACAGGTGTGTAATAGGGCACCCAGCTAATTCTTTAACATGACCCTATAAACATTTTCCATCTCTATCATTACCTCCTGATTTCACTTGTAATAATTTTCTCATATAAAAGCTTTTCATTTTGAAATTGTAACACAATTCTGAATTTCCAGTGTTGGTTAAGAAGATTTTCTCTGCTCCTATTTGTTACATGTTCTATTGTAGATTTTACTCCAAAATTGTACATCTAACCTCTAATTTCCAGGTGTTAATCTGGAAAAAATAAAGTAGGTAAATGATTTTTCTTGTGTTTCTAGACTTTTGGACATTCATACCAGAACTAAAATCAATGTTTTATATCAAGAGGTACTTCACTAAAAAATGTGTCTGAAGACTTTTTAAGTGTATTGAAGATATTTTTGAAAATTATACGAACATTAAAAATATTTATCTTATGTTTCCTGTTTGGACTTCTTTTCCAATGTAACCTAATGTTCTCTTTCTCTTTAATAAAAGAATGGAATGCTGCCCATTTATTTTTAGTGTGAGAACAAGTATTCTTAATTCATTCCTTCTATATTTTAAATGTACTACTTCAAATTCTTTTTACCTCTTTTTTGCTTGTTATTTCTATAGGTTGATAAGATTTTTGTTCATTTCATTCTTTTCATGCCCTGTTCTGGAATTTCTACTGTGTTTTACATTTCATCAATGGTTAACGTCCCTTTTTTGGCTCATGTAATGATTCATGAGTAAAACAAACAAGGGCCCACTGAGTTTCAGTTTAGCTTTTAAATGCTTTATTTTTCCTCTGCTTCTCTGCCATCCCCATAACATAAGAGCGTTAGAAAACTTTTGCTCTCCTTTTCCTTCTAACTTTCCTTCCCATGCCCATGAGAACTTTGGAATGTTTTACTTCATCTGCTCACTCCCCATTTCACCTTTAGTTCCACTATACAAGTCAGAAAATTTCACCATATTTTTATCCTCAGGAATAATATTACATATAATTTTCCAAGTAAAAGATTTGGCTTGCTGTTTTTCAGGAGTTTTTCTTTAAAAAAATTTTTTTCTTCGTTAATCATAGATAGATTTGATTAATTTTACTAAAGTTAATGTTATGTTTTCCAAGAATTAATCATTTTATCCAAGTGTTCAGATTTTTCCAACATAACACTATTCATATAGTCTTCTGTCATTTAAAACATCTTTTATGAATATAGTGCTCTCTTTTCATATTGTTTACCTTTGTTATTTGCACCCAAGGATTGCTGATTTAGTAGACAACTTTTTCATTTGTTGATCCTATGTATTTTGCCTTTTCCGTGTCTTGCTTTGGTTTTTTCCTAAACTGAGCTGTTGATTACTCATCATTCTCAACCTTTCTTCTCATGCTTGTGGCTAAGACTAGCTTTTTCTGTGAATGCTCTCATAGCTGCAGCTCACATGGTTTATGCATACCACATTATTGTTGTTTTGTTCTAGTTTTTAATTGACACAATGATTTTCTTCTTAGGGAAACTTATTGAGAAGATGTCTATAAACTTCTAAATGGAATGATCCATATGCATTTTAATGCATGTACAAAGCTTTACTATTTGTTCATAACAAATTTACTACTTGTTTTATGAAATTCATTCAGTATTTATAGTCATTCTTAGTAGCACTGGAGGGTTTCTTTTAAGATTATCCAGATACCAAAGTCCTCAGATGCTCAAGTCCTTTATGTAAAATGATATAGTATTTGCAAGTAATCTACATTTGACCTCCTATGTACTTTAACCATTTCTAGATTAGTTACAATATTTAACACAGTGAAAATGTCATGTAAATGTAGTTGTTATACCATTGTTTAAGAGAATAATAACAACAAGAAAAACATCTCTATAGTACAGATGTTTTTTTTTTCCAAATATTTTTCAGGCATGGTTGCTTGAATTCCAAGATATGGAAACTACAGACAAGAAGGGAAACTGCATATGTTTGTTACATGTGTGTGTGTGTGTGTGTGTGTGTGAACAATGTGTACATTCAGTTTCTGGGAATTCTGTACCTTTCCTTTAGGTAAAGCTTGTAAATCATATTTTTCAAATAATATACATTCCCCATCAATTGATTGTTTATCTGCTTTATTGATCAATTGTCAAATGAGGTATGCTAAAATCTCCTACTATGATAAAATATTTCCTGTGTATTTTTTAAATGTAATGCTGGGGGATTAAACTGAGCCTATGCAAGCTAGGTGCATACTTCAGTACTGAGATACTTCCACAATCTTCAACTATGTATTTAATTTATTTTTTTCTCATTTGGAGGCTATTGTTTTTAAACACATCCAAGTTTAGCTTTCTTATATTTTCCATTAATTTTTCCTCTTAGCAATAAACTAATAATCCTTTTGCTCATTATTATGTTGTTTTCATTTCTATTTTATTGATAGAGATACATTAGCTTTGCTTTCATTGTATTTTACAGATTTGACTTTTTGTCTTTGTTTACATGCATTCATCAAATATTGTGTGTCTCTTACCAATGACATTTCAATGGTTTGTTAAAAATCCCATGAAAGAAAGGGGACTTCCACTTTCCCCATATAAAACATGAAGCTAAAGCACTGGACAAGATACATAAGGCAACCATTTTCATACATTGGACATTGGACGTTGGCCATGCAAGCCTGCAATTCCTAACAGAAGAGTCTTGTGAGAGGTTTGAACGTTATTCTGGCTCCATGATGGAAAAATTTTTTTCTTGAGAGGGCACAAGGAGATGGAATGCAACCAGAGAGGACACAGTGGACCTGTTGGGCTGAAGACACAGAGCTTGGAGTCCTGGGATGATGAAAACGTGAGAATAATTGAAGCAATATATAGGAAAGGGATTGCAAATAAAGAGGACTCTGGAAATCTGCATGGGAAGACCACAGTGATCTTTGTCCTGGGACTTGGCCTGCTACCTGCAAAGCAAAACTGGAGATTGACCAGGGCTACTACACAGTCCAGATCAGAAACAAGATACTAGGGATCAAGCCACTGAGCAAGACAAGTTCAGCTCTTCATGGCGGACGGTGAATGCAGCTAGATACACTCTCGGCTCTGCAAATGGTTACGCTGTCATTTCCACCACGGTCTTGTTGTTGTTATATTTGCCTTTCCCTCTGTCTCTGTTTTGCTTTTGATTCTTGTTTTTCCTTAACATCTTTCACTCTTCTGTCAAAATGCATGTTAAGATCCTCTGACACAATCATCCAAATAAAATGAAAATGTCTTTTCTTTGCCAATTTCTCAAAAGAAGTGGACCCCTACCGTAGTATCACTAAATATAAAACTGGCTTGGGGGTAAACAGAAGACCTAAATATTTTTAATTAATTATTATTTTTATTGTTATTTTTAGAGGGAAAGTGAGAGAGAGAGAAAGAGAGAATCAATTTTATTCAGTTTTTCATATGACTTTTGTTGCTCCAACACTTCATTGTGCGTGTGGTGCTGGGTTCAAACCCACATCCTCTCACATAGGAAATTATTTAACTAGATCAACCCATTTTTGTTGTATATTGTCAAGTTAAGAAAATGTTCAGAAATGGTTGAAGACACACTTGAGTTCTAGAATAAGTTCAGGACTGAAGGCAAAGAACAGGTCTCAAGAATTAATAGTACTGGTAGCCATCTGCAAAGTGTGACTGAGCCTGCCGCAGGCCCTGTCATGGGACCTAGATTTCTGTTTACAAAATTCTTTCTTGCTTTGTTATCTTGGGACATCACATCCCTCGTGTCCACAGAAGTTCTTTATGAACCACCTTCAAAAAGGAATTATTTAAGTGGGATGATGTTATTCCACAACAATAATCAGTAATATTTCAATGGTTCTCTTAGGGACCATGGGGCTTCCTATCAGATATGTTGAATGATGCTAAGTAGATGATGACCCATGCATTAGCACTTGTGCTTTATAGATTAAAAATTATGACTCTGGACACTAGGGGATTTTTTATTTTAGATTGTAGGTGCCAGAGCTGGGAATGCAAAGCCAGTCTGCCTGATCCCAGACACCTTGCATTTTCCACTTGCTGCTCACCTGGTGTCACCTGCAAAAGGGACTTCTGTGAGCTTTACTACTCGGCCAGGTAGTGGTCTGTATGAAGGAAGTGGAAGGCACTGCAGCTAGAGTCACCTGCTGGGAAGTTGCTCTTCTTCATGCCCTCCACTCTTCCTTGGGAAGATTTCCATGAACTCCCATCTGCCAGTTCTCTCCCTTCCCTCCCCACTCTCCCCAGGTAGCCAGTACCCGTTTTTATCACTTTACTTATACTTCATTCATACCAGAACTGAACTGACCAGTATGGCAGCCACTAGCCAGCTGCAGGGAATTACATTTAAATTTGTTTAAAAACAAAAAATTAACTTTACACTTCAGTCCTACCTTGTTCCAGCATCATTTCAAGTGCTCAGGAAACATGTGGCTAGTAAGCTACTGAATTGGATGGTACAAATACAAATTGCTTCCATCATCTCAAAACTTTTATTTATTGGACAGAGCCACATTAAAACCTTAGTAGCTAATGACAGCTTAAAGCACTTTTTCCTTCTGCAAGATCTATATTTAACTGGCTTTCTTTTTTTAACTAAATGGATCCAATTCTGTTATTAGCCTTTGTTTAAGAGGGAACTTATGAGCATTCAGCCTCAAGGCTGCCCTGGAGAACAAAGCACTAGACCCTTCGTTCTCAGATCTAATTGCATACTAGAATCACCTAGGAAACTTAATAATCATATTAGGAGGGGCAGAACACTGTTCCTTTTGAAAGCCCTCTAGGTGATTTTAATCTGTAGCGGGCACTGAGAAGCATGGTCCTAAGTGTTGGCTTGGCCCGGCCTCACCTGTGATCTTGACAATTGTGCTGCTGTTCCCTTTCCTCCCTCTCAATGCAGTGGCCATGTGCTAAGTCCCCAGCCTCATATATCTGCTCTGGCCTTATGATTTTTTCCTAGGACCACATTTGATCCTACATCTCCATCTTTACATTGGTCCCAGCAACCTGCTTGTTTTCCTTTAATCCACAGTAACTGATATTTTAGAATTTCAGTCTAATTGACCTATATAATTAGTAGTGTTGATAAAGTTTAGAGTTAGAAGCAAAGGTGAGCAGTAAAATAGGGAGTCATTGGTTATTCCCATACCCCTGTTCATTCATTTTCTCTAAGCCAAACTAAAATGAAAAATAAAGTGGAGAAAGAGAAAAGAGAATATTTTTTTGTACTGTCATCAGAGAGTCACAGAACCCAGAGGCACAGAAGAAACATGCCATTTCATGGCAGGCACCATTAGCATGAAGGACCGCCCGAAGCATTGGTGCCCAGGCACGGCTGCCTAGGGACAGAACCAGACTTCTCAGGACTCTGGTCCATCCTAGCAGAACCCCATCAGTGCTGCTGTCTCCTTTACAGAAAGCACACACTCCCAGATCCAATCTAACAATTGCAATCTAACAATTTGCAATGCACGTTCATAGGAAGTACCAAGTTCATAGGCAGTATCGAGCCTCCAGAACAGCTTTTGGAGCAAACAAGAAAAACCCAGAATGGACTAAAAATGGAGGCAAATCCAAGTTTTGTGGGTCCCAAATCTTATACAGCTTATGGGACTCTCTTTAAGGAAAACACATTTTTTATGAAGTACATATTTATCTAAAGTTTAAAAAGCAATAATATTGTAGTTTTTTAAAACTGACATTAACAAACCAGAAAAATCCAGAAAAAAATTCATGAATTAAGAGCTGATATACCTTATAATGTATTTTTAGGATCCTTGTCAAGTGTAGGAAATTGCTAGTTTCTATTTTTCATGTGTAAGCTATAGGATTTCTGACATTTAAAATTCTCTTGTCTGGAAATCTGTTTTAAATACTCATTGAATTGCCAACACCCATTGATCAGTTTTTCATTGAAGTCTGTTTTGGTGTAGTAAGAGTTTATTAACTTTGCTAATATCGGCTTCTGTGTCAAGTCAGTAAGGAATCAAGGAAAGCCTGTGTGTGAGCAGCAAGGGTGGTCTAGCCAAGGAAGGATAGCCCTTCAGATGGAGTTGGGTGTGCTGGGGGAGCACAAGGAGAATAAACAAAAAGTAGTGCTTAAATCAGGTAGGGCATGAGAAATCATGTCAAATGCTGTTTGGTGGCTAAGGGTAGTCCATTAGGCTTTTAAGGTAAAGAATTAGAGACCTGTTTATGAATCACTAAACACATGAAAGACCCTATAGTGTCAGGAGCATAATCAATAGCTTGACAAATTTCTGAATCCTGCCTCTATGTCTTCCAGCCTGAGAAACCTCTTTAGTAACCAGAGACGTCAGTGACTGAAAATCACATAAAGAGATCTTGCCAAACTCAAAGTGACGTATCAACTCAACCCTAAATTTCATAGCTGCATTTCAGCTATGTGACATGGTCACTCTGACTTTTATTGACAAGGGGAAAATGTGAGAGATCTGAAGTTGGAATGGAAATCCAATGGCTAAGATTTCTTAGTTTTGCAAATTTTACAAGAGCATATGACCATGAGAAGATACCATTAGAGCCCCACTCAGAGTCTTGGATTGATCAGCAGAGTGAGCAGCCCCAATGCTTAAGCTTCATTAGTTTTGTGCTGAATCCTCTGCTCAAGACAGGTGCTGGGTTTCAATACTAAATGTGCAGCCATATACAAGTTACTAATCTCTCTAGGTCTCATTTTCTCATTTTCAAAATAGGAATAATAATAGTACCCACTTCATCAGGTTGCTGAAATAATCAGTTTACATATGTCAATGGCTAATAACAATGCCTAACACATAGTAAAGTCTTTTACTCATAGAAGTATATTAATAATAGGTTGCCTAACATTCTTAGCTCTTAAAAATCTTCTTTATGATATGATTCATCTGATCTTTCCAATACTTACATGTGATAGGATTATCCTTGTTTCCATTTTCAGGTGAGAAAATCCTGGTCCCGGAAGGAAAAGCAATTTCCCTCTTGGTGGGTTTTAGATATTGCTTTTGGAGCTTTTGTGCATGCCTCTCTTGTTGCATAGATTATATGGCTACATAAATATTTGTTTCCACTCAAGCATAATCATTGATGGAAATGCCCAGGTCTTGTTTGGCTTGGAATCCTCAGTGACTGTTAGTTGGCATTCAAAGAAAGTGTGCTCCTTGTATACCCATGTGTCTTAAAGGACTAGCACTCATGACCACCATCTGGCCTAATTTGTTTTTCAAGATACAAAAAGATGCAACTCTGAAGACACGGTCATAGTAAGTAGCGCTTGCAATTCTCATTCTTTCCTGAAAGCATGTGCCTCCCTGATATATTGGGGGGAAACATGTAGCTATTCTAACTGAATAAAAAGCATGGGAACCGCTCATAATGGGGAAGTTGAACATGTCCCCTCTTTTCACTGAAGCCAGTGGAGAGAAACACAGGGGCTTGCCTGCTGGAACTCAGGCAATCTCCTGCTCTTCTGTTGGCCTTTTTCTAATAATTGGAATTTCCTTTGGAAATCATTTATTATAGGTAGTTTCCCTCCTCCAGTCTACTATTCTTAGAACACACTTATTCATTATAATTTCTTGCCAGCTTGCAAGGTATTTGTAATGTTTTCCACCATCAAAAATGCCTGTTGTGGTTTATTTTAAATGGACTTATGACCTATTCCCACTGGAAAACTCTTCTGATGGAATTTATAGCTATTTTATTCCCTCTCTCTCTCTCTCTCTTCTCTCTCTCTTTCTCTGTGTATGTAAATAAAAGGCACATGGGGGCTAACATATAAAATAGACAAAAGGATTTGGTTTGGTCTTTGATTTTTTAAATTTATTATTATTATTTTTTGCTGCTGGGGATTAAACCTAAGGGCACTTAACCACTGAAGCACAGCCCCAATCCTTTTTTATTTTGAGACAGGGCCTGGCTAAGTTACTGAGGCTGGCTTTGAACTTTCAATGCTGCTTCCCCAGTCTCCTGAGTTGCTAGAATTACAGGCATGTACCACTAAGCCCAAATAGTCTCTGATTTTTCAACTCTATTCAACCTGCACAGTAGCCCACCACACCTCTTCCCCCACTCAGGTTGTGTTGCAGCCTAATCAAGAGGGAATTTGAAAAAAACTGAAAGCTCTCCTTTCAGGTCAACCACCGTCTCAGTTCCCTTCAATATAATTTCTACTGTAACTCTATAGCATCCCAGCACATGGGGAAAATTAAAACAAAACAAAATAAATTTGTATTTGGCTTTTTAAAGGCCTATGCAGATCAGAAATTTTAAAGTTCAAACTGTAGATACTCTTTGTCTTTAAAAATAAAAAAAAATAGTTTCCTATTGCTGGGAAAATGATTCCTGATTTATAAACTGAGTGTAATAAAAGTGTGAGTCCTTTTTTCAAACTAAGAAAATTTTATTTGTGGAGGATATGGTTAATGAAAGTTGTCCTGGATGAGGACATCACATAAATGTGTTGGAAGGGCTGGGGGTGCAGGGAAGTGGCATAGCGCTTGCCTAGCTGACAGGGAGACCCTGGGGTCAGTCCCCAACACTACATAGAAAGAAGAATGTTAGGTAGCTCTTCGAGGAATAGATCTAACCCATCCTTTACTATTTTATTTCTGTTTCCATCCAAATTTAAGGACAGGGTTGTTAGTTATCTGGTCTTTAACAAGCAAACATTGGTAGGAATAAGGACTTTTTAGCAGGAGAATACGTCTGATGGAGTAGAACATTAACAGGTGAAATGGAAGCTGGGAGTGGAATAGGAGGAACAAAGACTAAGTAACAATGTCTTCATTTTTACGTCTTCAGACATTCTGAATCCTTGGCATAGGATTTGCTGATCCATGTAACCATTTGGAAAGGCCCAGAGATAAAGGATAGGACCCTATTCACACTCCTTCTACCCCAAAAATGGGAAAAAAGAGAAGAAAAGAGAAAAACACAGTAGATAATTAGTAACAAATGAACTGACTTTTTTTTTTTAGGGCAGATGTATTTCAAGGCTCATTTCCTAGAAATTTTAAAATAAGGAAACTTTTTCTTCATTATTAATGGAAAGTTACAGCCACTTCGGGGACTTAAAGTTTTAAATGCATCATTTGGGAGCTCTTTAATGAGTAGGAATGTCTTACTCATTCTTCCATGATCTCAGTATTAATAGCTGTAATTCAAGTACACCATAAAGGTTTAGAGTGCTCATCCCCTGAGAATTAAGGTCCTATTTTTCTTGTACACTGAAATGGGTAATTAAGAGCCCAAAGGATATGTGGTAAGGGTACAGAACAGTAGTTGAAGTTTTTATTTTTGATTCATCCAACTAATGTAGTATTCCTAACTTTTAACCTTTTCCCTAGTTATCATTAAAAATTCTAAATGTCTTGCTGAATATCAGATAATCTTTTAGGAAGCAGAATAGAGTGAATAGATTCCTACTTTGAAAAATATCCTTCTGGAGACAAATTAGGTCCAACACTTCAGCATTTGGGAGTAGGCAAAGACTTTCTCAACATGTCTCCAAAAGTGAAGGAAGTAAAGTCAAAAATCAGTGAATGGGATGCCATAAAGCTAAAAAGCTTTTTCACTGCCAAGGAAACAATCAAAAGAGTCAAGAGATTTCCTACGGAAATGGAGAGAATCATGGGCTATGATTCCTCTGACAAGGGTCTCATATCCAGAATCTACAAAATCCTGAAAAATCTCAACTACAAAAACACTAACAGCCCAGTTAATAAATCGGCCAAAGAGCTAAATAGAAACTTCTCACCAGAGGACATTGATCAAGCCAATGAATACATGAGAAAGTGCTTCTAAATCACTAGTAATCAGAGAAATGCAAATGAAAACCACATTAAGATATCACCTTATGCCAATCAGAATGGCAAAGATGAAGAAAATAAACGATAATAGATGCTGGAGGGGATGTGGAGAGATAGGGACACTAACACACTGTTGGTGGAGCTGTAGACTGGTACAGCCCCTCTGGAAAGCAGTGTGGAGAATCCTCAAAAAACTAGGGATGAGTCCACCTTACGACCCTGCTATTCCACTCCTTGATATCTTTCCAGGGGATTTAGAATCAGCACATTATAGTGACACAGCAATACCTATGTTCATAGCAGCTCAATTTACTATTGCTAGGCTATGGAAACAACTCAGATGTCCCTCACTGGATGAATGGATCTAAAAACTGTGGTACATTT
>PVKS010024554.1:0-30880 GCA_004027875.1 Aplodontia rufa | reverse complement strand
GGTATATGAAGAACTCATAGGAGTCTGGTGATTGGGAAGATGGGGGAACCATCCCAGAAGCTGATGTTATTCCTACACTAGATACCCATTTAACACATGAGTTCTTCTGGGGGAAACTGCAATAGATGAAACCCATAGTAGCTTATCTATGCGTTAGCATTACCCCTGGTTAACAAAGTTTATACACATTGATTGCTACAGTTTTGACAATGTTTCCCCCTCATCTGTATCCTGTACCCCAATATACTTCTAATAAATGTGGAAAAAAAAAGAAATCAGTGCAAACATATTTTCTATTATAGCCATGGATGCACACAGAATTTCCATGTGACCACATTTAATGGTGATGTATAATTTTAACCATTTATTGAAGATACTACATGTATGAAATTATTTAATCATGTCTATTAAAGTGGTTTTCTCATCCTGTAGCCTATATTGTGTCAATATATAATAAAGAAGAGAAACACATAATTTTTTTCAGCTAAGTTTGAGAGCAAAAATACTAATTTTTGTAGAAAGCAGAATTTATATAAATAAAGATGTTTAAAACTTGAAAAAGAAGGATTTTCATATAGTCATTGCTGACATCTTGAAATCTTCAATGTGACAGTGACTAGACATTGTTATTTTATGAAGATGTACTGTGAGATATACTTTTCCATACTATAAATTTAAAAATATTTTAATAACTAGTTCATGATTATTGGTTTCCTTTGTAATACTCTGTATTTTAACTTATACATCTGAAAGTACCACTCAGGAAGAATCCATTGTTTTCTGTCAAAGGGGTCCTTGGCATAAGATGGGTTAAGAAGTTCTCACTGGATGGATAACGCATCATCAATTCTGATTTCTTCTATTTCACTCTCCCCCCTCTGTGGTGATTGAAGCCTTGGCAGAGAGTGAGATTATCTAGAGATTTTCAAGAGAAGAGAATTGGGTCAAAGGCAAATATGGGAAATGTCCAATCATTTCTAGTTGGTAGAGAAACCAGAAGACAGGGGAAAAAGTACTGGAAAGAATGAAAGAGAAGGAGAGTTAAAAGTTCCCTGGAAGCCAAGGAAGAACAAATTTATTTCTATTATCTGGCTTTTAATAAATAGCCAAAGAAATTATGAATTTATAGTAAAAATAAACAGAGCACTGGCGGTCTGGGGACTATGCTTTTGTTTGGATAATGAGTTCAGGGGGAGCAGGGAACCCCAGAGGAAGCCCTGCTTACCTCCTCACTATCGCCCTCTCTCACTTGACCTGAAGGTCTTGCTTGCTCCCTCTGTGAGACTGTGCTTGTTTCCTTTGCCCTGCTAGAAAAGGTCTCTAGAAATCTGCTTTGAACGGACTTATTTCTGTGACCTATCATTTTATTTCCTTTAACAACCAACAGCTGGCTACTCTCCAGGGGCCCTATCTAATTAGTATACGTGCAGCACTCATTTACATGTCATTACAACCCTTGCTATACTCTTACTTCTGCAAGGAAGAAAAGAAGTAGGCAGATCTCATTAAATTCACCTTTGGGCACATCCCGGGAACGCCTGCTTCCTGGCTCTAAGGGACCTCTTTGCCCACAGGCTGCAGCACCATTTCTGACACCAAGTAACAGGGAGGGAAGCTGAGTACACAAGGACACAACACAGCCCAAATCTTTTTATGCCTCTTTTCATGGTACTTCTGTGAGTCCAGGGAGCTAGGTGGAATAAATGTAAGAAAAAGGCCTTTTACTTTGGTAATAGAGTTTAAAATAGAATTCTAACTGTTCTTAATAATAGCGTTTATTTATCCTCTAAACTTAATGTGAGCATCAAAATTTCTCCTCTAATCCAGGAGCAATATTGCACCTTCTCAAAGAAATACCTGCAGTTCCCCTCGTAACTTAGTCAAAAACGAAGTCCACGTACTTGCTAGCTTTCAAAACTGCTATGTGTGTGTGTGTGCATGGGTGCCTACAGCGTGTGTCTGTATCTTGGTAGCTACAAGAATCTTTATCAAATATTACATTTTCACACATTATTTTGTTATTATTATAGAGAAATATTTAAAAGGAAGGGTTTGGAACAACAGGGACAAAACATAGCTCTGCCAGTTATGAGCTACATGACCTTCCACAAATTAATAACCTCTTTAAATCTGTTTCCACTTCTGAAAAGACAAAAGGTTATTACAAAGATTAGAGGAGAGAATCTATGTGAAGTGCTCTCCTCTGTTCCTGCTTCGAAGTATGCACAAAATAAAAGGCTTGTGATTTTAAAAAGCAACTCACAGCATGAAAACTTGCAATTTAAAAATTTTTCCAAGTTTTCAAACTGATATAGTTACTAAAAAACCCTCTATATATTTTGGCTAAAAGCAGTCTAATAGACTGGAATCTACAATGTGAATGTGGGCTTTCTTTCATTGCCTAATGCAATGGATCATTTTTAGGAGCTGGTTTATGTTGGTACTTGGTACTTTATTGACTTTCATTCCTTAGATCTTGGTTTTCTGATAGCATTAATCAGGAAGCTGAACAGAAGGGTTTGTCCTATCAAAACAATTAAATTTGCACTCAAAGTTAAAATGTACCCTCATTGTGGGTATTTGGTTGCAATTAAAGCCCAGGATTGACAAGGCAAAGGTTAACTCTCCCAAAAAGATACTGGGCTCTTTGACATTGAAATAAAAGATAACTTGCTATCCATGGGGCAGATTTGCTGATCACTTTTGGACTTGGAGACAGTTGAGAGATATCAAGTAATTTAGCTTTAATTGAACTGAAAGACATGTTTCATTTTTTCAAAGAATTTGGGTCAGGGTAAGTTCATAAATGAAAGATAGGAAACAGAATACCAGCAAGTCCTATCTAGCATTAATAATATCCTGATAACTCTTAATTTGGTATAGGGACCACTATTATATATCCAAGTAATTAGAGATGTGTTTTAACAAGTTTTGGCCAACTGTTTACTTTGAAAAACTTCAAATCTACAGAAAAATTGCAGAGGACAGCTAATTCATTGCAAGAACAAAATTTTGTGTACGCAAATACACACATTCATGCAAACCAGCTGAATGTGAATTATAGATATCACACAGTTATTCCTGAAGCTTCAGCATGAATTTCTAAGGAAGTTGTTTTTCTAAATAAATACAATTATCACAAAGGAAACTTGATATAACATGGTCCTGTTAGCTAATAGTCAAATTATCCTCAGTTGGCCCAAACTGTCTTTTTTTTTTTAGCATCCAAGATCCAATTAATTTATTAATTGCATTTAGTTGTCACACCCCTTTGATCTCCTTTAGTCTAGGAGAGTTCCCCACCATTTTTATTTTGTTTCATTTTCCATGACATTGATAATTTTGAAGCTTTCAGGTCAATTCTTTTTGCTGAATAATCCTGCATATAGGTTTATTTGTGTGATTGTTGCCTCACGATTAGATTTAGGTTCAATATTTTTTATGTGTCTCCCTACATGCAAGGCACCAATGGTTCAGGGCAGTGGCTGGTCAGGGTTGGTGGGAGTTATTTGTTCACAGGAGGGACACTCTATGACACTTCTTTCTTTGGAATCTCAGCAGTTATCAATAAACCCCTTTAATGGACAAATTCTTTCTTGCACACCACTATGAGCTGTTGGATTGATATGTACCCCATGGATACTGGCCAAATGAGAAGCTGACTAGTGTCCACAGATTAAGCGCAACACCTTGCTTGGAATAAATTCTCTATGTCTCAATAATACTTCTCATAACTTTGAGAGAAAGCAGATTTGGAAGAATCCTTAGACGAATGTAGCAGTTTCTTGTTCAGGAAAGTTGTATGTAGCTGGCACTACTTTAGGAACTAAAAATTTATTTTTTAAAAGCAGGAAAAGTGTAAACTAAGTGGTGCAATTGGAGTGAAGCAACTGTAAATCACAAGCTGTCTCATGAGCTCTATGGCTGGTCCTTTTCCTGGGGACACTGGGTATAGAAGACAATTTCAGCTCCGAAATTTCAAGCCCACCAACAGTGATCAGCATCATTTGGAAAAACACGTGCCATTTACAGAGGTTTAAAATAGATTTTCTAAATGTGCCTTTCAGTCCAAATATGGCTTAAGTTTCTTCAGGGTTTAACACATGAAAGGGAATGGGACAATTTTGTAATGACTGAATTTTACTGGATGAACAAGTACATTCTATAACTTGATTCACTTTCCGACGCCCAAGGGTAGTAGCACATAAGCCTATGTATGATTATTTCTCTTAATTCAACAAATTGATTTCTATCAACTTTCTATGTATATAGAACTTTGATTATTAAATCTATGTTTGAATGTACTACCAAATTTTAAAATTCAGGGGTTTGAAGGTATAGCTCAGTGGTAGGGCATGTGGTTGGCATGTACAAGGACCTGGTTTCAATCCCCAGCACCACCAAAATAAAAATTTTTAAAAAAACATAATAAAAACTTAGCATTAACTTATTTAATTATTTTCCTAATTTAACAAAATTGAGAAGCCAAGCAAGATGGCATACATTTGGAGTCCCAGCAACTCAGGAGCAAGGGAGGTGGATGGCTTGAGCCCAGGAGTCGGAGGCTAGCCAGGGCAGCATAGAGAGACCCTGTCTCAAAAACAAAACAAAAACATTAACAATTGAGGAAAAACCTCAAATGATTTTCGTAAAGCAAATGTCTTCATCCAATGTTCCTATTAAAAAAACTTGAGTGACAATGAAAATTCTGATTTAAATCTATTAATCTATTTTTAAGATTTCAAGGGAACCTTCTTTATATGTGTAGGAAGTATTACATGCCTAGGTTAAGAAAATTCAAATAATACAATCTCCAGTGTAAAATAAACTCATTCCTAGTTGCTAGTGTTCCAGTCCATGAACCCAAGGTCAACTACTATTACCAGTTGCTACTTTCTGCAGATGAGGTGTTCTGGGCATACATAGTCACTGACGTATGTACTTTCTGTATTTGGCTTTTTCAAAGGATGTAGGACCATTTATTAAGATATGTGTTTCCTTGATTTATTTACCTAAAGACAGACAGGACCTCAAGAAGGGTTTAGTTCAGGGCCCAAAGAAGAGATTATCTACCAGCCACTTCCCTTTTCCTATTTTGTTTTCTAAAATCCTGAGCCATTTAAGAGATGACACTGGTCATTCCTAAAGGGAAAGGGATAGAGGAATGCCTGTGAGAACCACCAAGGTACAGAAGAGAAAGTCTGCATTACTGGACAGGGGTCACTCTGGGTGATTTTACTAGTATCAACGGACCCAAAGGTCTATTGGGAAGAGGGCAAATGCTCAGAGGTCAGAGGTTATGTGCTACACCCAAGGAGGCTGGACTCTAGGGCCTGGGGCCCCAGCTCCACCAGTCCCAAGAATTGAGGGTACCTATGTGTGGATAGATGTTAGTGGTGTTAACCAGAGAAGCCTCTGATAACTGATGCTGGGAAGGACTCCAGGATTTTGTACAACCTTGGGCAGTCAGAGCTGAGAATGAATTTCTACCAGTCATCGGCCTTTGCGTCCAATTTAAACTGATTCAAAGCCTATGACTAGAATTTATAATGAATGAAGGTTTGGGGGTTGAGACTCATACCCACCATGCAAAGTGGTCTTTAGTCTTCTTATAATGGGTCAGATGAATTACTGTGATCCTGAAACTCCATTCCTATGCTCCAATCTGCTAAGTAAGCTATGATCAAGGAGTGCCCTGTGGTTCATATGAAACATCCTCTGGCTAAAACTTGCTCACTCTGGCAGGGATCAAAGACCAAGCTGTGAAAGGAGAAGGGAGAAATGGTGGTCTTATCTAACCAGCATTATTTTTTTTAACATAACCTGTATCTGTCTGTCTGCACAAATGAGCATTTACTCCTAAGACAAAGGAAAGAAAATACAAAATTAAAATTCACAAATTTTAAAGAGGTGGTCTCTTGCTATGTTGAACTCCTAGGTTCTAGTAATCCTTCTGCTTCAGCCTCCTACAGATATAAGCCATTGTGCCCAGTGAAAAAAATCAGAATTTTTCCCCAAATAAAACAACTTGCCCTTATGCAACAAATAGAAAAAATCTCACTCATATTACCAAGGAATATCACACTGACAAAGGAAGATGAACTTGTTAAAACTCTCACACACACACACACACACACACACACTTATGCACACAGATACTTTTTGTTTTTTATAGACTGATAACAGGAAATTCGTGTAAACCTTAACTCATCCCATGAAACCCATAACATGACATCAATGCACCAACTCCCTTGCCAGGAAGTAGTATTTTCCATTAATTTTTGATAAAGAGATTGCATTAAGTTTCCCAGTGGAAGAATCCAGTGAGTTAAGAGATGAATGTCTGGGACTAAGCTGCAATTTGCTCTTGCCTCATTATCAGTTTACAGGGCAAAGTTTCACTCAATGGCTTACTCACTGCTGGTGAGGTATTTAAAAGTAAACCTTGAGGTACCAATGATGCTTAAGGTCTGGACACAGCATATTAAGTTGGATCATCCTATGTTTTATTTTAGCAGCATGCAGTGCATGGAGCTGAACAAGTTCCATGATCTGTAGCTGAATGAATGCTGCTATTCAACTTAGAAGAGGGCAAAATTAGGAAATGAGTAAAACTATGAATGTTAGAAACTACTGGAAAATGTGCATAAATCTCCTATAGCCATACATTTTAAATACCATCTATAACTGTAGCTCTCATTTTTTGAGTATGCCCACATGGCAAGTACTTTGCAGACATAATCACACTACCTTGTGATATAGGGATTAGCTTTCCCATTTATTTTTTCTTTATTTAACTGATAAAAGATAAAACATACGAACTGTACATATTAATGTGGTACCATGTGATGTTCTGAAACATGTACATATTGTGTAATGTTTAAATCAGGGTAAACATGTCTATCTCCTCCACATTAGTCATTTCTTTGTGGTTAAAAACAATCAGCATCCTTTCTTGTAGGTTTTTGAAATACACAGTACATGACTGTTACCTATAGTCACTTTGTTTTGCAAGAGCACACCAGAACTTCTTGCTCTTATCAGACTGTGGCTTAATACCCACTGAAAGGTCTTACTCTCTCCCCAGCCTCTGATCATCACCACTTTACTCTCAACTTCTATGAAATCAACTTTGTTAGATTTCACAGATGAATGTGATCAGTGCCTCTCTGTGCCTGGCTTACTTGGTGTAGCGTAATGATCCTCAGTTCCATCCAAGTTACTGCAAATGACAGAGTTTCATTGTGCATGTGTGTGTGGCTGGGTAATACTTCACTGTGCATATAAACCACATTTTCTTTACACATTCATCAGCTGACATGGGTTGTTTCCATTTTGTGGCTAATGTGAATCATACTTCAATAAACCTGGAAGTGCATATGTCTCTTGGACATATTGATTTCATTTCCTTTGGATCTAGACCCAGCAGTAGGATTGCTGGATCATAAGATAGTTTGATTTGTAATTTTGAATGTGAAAACAGTGGGCTTGGACAACAGTGTAATGGAATGAGTCACAAGTTAGCAGCAGAACCAGTTTACAAATCTTGTTCGGTCTGGCACCAAAATCTCTGTTCAATGCCCCCCCCCCCTTTTAACCACTTTTTAACGAGAGAGGGACGGTGAGAGAGAGAGAGAGAGAGAGAAAGAGAGAGAGAGAGAGAATCAATTTTATTTAGTTTTTCATGTGGCTTTCCTTGCTTTTTGTTGTATACGTGGTGCTTGGGTTTGAATTTGCATACTCGCACATGCCAGGCAAGCGCCATAACCACTGAGCCACCACTCCAGCCCCCCTTCTTTTTTTAAGAGAGAAAAAAATCATTTGTACTTGTTTTTTTATCTGGTTTTTGTTTTCCCAACACTTAGTTGTATATGTCATGCCTGAGTGCTGGAACCCAGGTCCCTCACACGTGCCAGTCAAGTGCTCTACTTCTGAGCCACTATCCAGCCCAGAGCCATCCCTCTTGAAAGTTTCCTTTGTTGTCTGCGTGCATATGACCCTTTTAGGACCACAGTGCAAAATTAAGGATAACATGGTGGGAATTAACATTCATTAACATTTGCAAGATAGGCTTTTCCTTTGTTTCCCTTTTGCCATATAATAAAACACAGTTATAGCCTCCACCAATAATTGTCTATACTCCATTAATACATTGATGAATTTTTAATCCTGCAAGTGCCACATTAATTAGCCAAATCTAGCTTCAATTTTCCCCAACAGCTGTTATCAATCCTTGGTGTAATTTCTGTACTTAACATCTGTACTTATAAAACTGATGAGCTCTATTATATGATATGATAGAATTATTAGGTACTATAGACAGAAGAAAAATTTAACATCCAAGTGTTTTCTGTGAACTTCTTATAAATATGTAAATATTTTAAATAATGAGCAATAAATCTTTCATTCATATTCACATTATATATAATTAACTTTTGAATTTAAAGAGCATCCAAGAAGCTATAAATTTGGACTTCTAATTCACTTCCAATCACCTTCTAATTTATATTTTCTCTCATTACAACCAGGCAGTAAAAAACTTCAATCTTGCAATTCTCTAATCTTGGAAGTTTAAAAATTCATAAGACAAAATTAGATTCTGTGTAGGAGACATTAGGGTTTAGTAAAAGGAATGCTGAACTGTAAGTCACAGGAACTTAATTCCAGGCCAGAATTGTCTCCTGATCAAATTATTTCTTTGCAAACAACTTTTCTCATCTATAAAATGATGAGAGTACAAAGGACATTCTGTGAGATCCCTTCCATGTAATGTAAAAGTATAAATAAAAATGAATAAGAAAAATGTAAATAAATTATACATTTTTAACTCATAAAATCAAACTCCTTAAAGTGATTACAAAGCAGTGTGTATCTACAGAGAGATAGGGTATACAGGAGTACATACAAGTAGATAAATGTATACAGTTATTATTTATTGTACCAGAAATAATTTGCATATAATAATGAAACCATAGCAAAATACGGTCTTTGAGTAATACACTTCCAGTTTAAAATATGCTAAATGAGAAAAAATTTAAACTTTGAACAGTTTAACCTTTTTGACTATTACTACTGAGAAACACTTAATCTATTAGTCAGTTTTAAAGTATTTAGAAACTTTTTAATATACTCCTAATCTTATCCTATGAAGTAATAGTAACAGCTCAATTACTCGAATGTAAAAGAATGGCTCTCATCTCCCCTTATTCTTCCCTGGCCAGCACTCTCCAGCCTGAGTGTATCTGTATTTGTTATTTGGGGATTTGAAAGAGTATGGGAAAGGGAAAAGAGAGATGAAGGTATATCCTAAGGCAAGAGTAAAAAGGGAGAAGAAAACTTATAAGAAACCAAGGGGAAACTGGCATTCCTTGAAAGCAGAGGACAAATGGAAACTTCAACTGAAGAAACGGGACATTCAGGAAGAAGAGTCTTTGGAGAACATGTAGCTGCCCTTCTAGAATTCAAACTTTTTTATTTATAATTCAAATTTTATTACAGGAAATACCCCCAATATTTTCCCCTTCATAATTCCCTAATTGGATTGGAATTCAGTCTAATTAGGGAATCAATTTCTGATCAGGGTGGATGAAAAATGGAAACTCCAAAGGCTTTTATAATTGTTCAGTATGCTATTTTGAGCATGCTCTTATCTAATAATTTGCTTTATTAAATATTCTTAGATTATGGAAACATATTTTACCTGGAGAAGATCAAAAAAGAGTATCTTGACATAATAAAAGGCAGAATGTGCCATGCAAAGTTTATATCAGGATAAAAGCTCAATCAACAGTTTATTCCAAGTCCATACTTAAATGCCAAAGCTTATTTGGTTATAGTATCGATTTTTTTCCCCAACAAAATGTCACCCTCAGCAGGGGCTCTAAACCAAAACACTCTTGTTTGGCAAGAGCATAAATCATCAGCAGCAATTGTAGCAGGATGTAGTCAAGATTTAGAAACTCCATCGCAAGCAGCATTTCAGCTTGGTCTTATGTTCCCTAAACACACACGCTGTGAGCAGAGGGTCCACAGTTCTGGCACCTGTCTCCCTCCCTTTCTTCTATAGGCTTTGGGCAGACATATGTGACTCCTATTTCTTGGATATCTTCCCAGAGAGACCAATGGGATTCTTTCATTTCTCTTCCAGCGTACTTAATGAAATCAAATTCTCTCTTGAACTGAGTGGGTAGCAACAGCACTTTGAAAAAAAATTGTTGCACCTGTTCTTCACACTCATCCACAATACAAATATTAATGATCAAATCTCTATGAAGGGTGGGGAAAATTTTCTTTTTTTTTCTTTCAATTTGTATGTGATCAGAACATTTAGCTTCTGTACTCCAAGACAAGGAGAGGCAGGTAGAAGCAGGTAAAGAGTAATTTGCTGCTAAAATATTAGAATCAAGTATATACCATAAATCTCCAAGGATAGTTCCCATGAATGAGCAGGGCTAGATAAGATTGTAAGACTGACAATTTCAATGCCAGTTTAATAAGGAAGAAAGTGAGACAGAAAGAGTTCATTGCTTTTCAAGGTAGTTGGTCCAGCAAGTGGTAGAGCTAGATCTGGTTAGAGCTCAGACTTCCAGAACAACAGCCTAGCAATCTTTAGTTCCTAAACTGATCCATAGCTCTTTATCAGAAACCCTTAGGACCTTGTGTGCAGATCATGCATTTTTGGTAAACAAATAGGGGCAGACTCTGAGGCAATACCCTTTAATTAAATGCAGTCATACCTTTACAGTGAAATATGAATCTCACACTAAGCAGGATAAATAAGACCCAAAGTAGCCAACTTTTATTTTAAGTAAGATTCTGCCACCACAAATAATTTTTTAAAGTTTTGTGTGTTCAGAGTTTGTATTCCAATACAGCTATACTTTCCTTATAAGAAGAAGTGAAGGGCTGGAGTGGTGGTTCAGTGGTTACAGTGCTTGTCGGGCATGCA
The DNA here is from genome assembly GCA_004027875.1 of Aplodontia rufa. Classification (NCBI taxonomy): domain Eukaryota; kingdom Metazoa; phylum Chordata; class Mammalia; order Rodentia; family Aplodontiidae; genus Aplodontia; species Aplodontia rufa. Next base: position 19,932 of record PVKS010024554.1, on the reverse strand, counting down.
TGAGGATATGGGTTCAAACCCCAGCACCACATACACACAAAGTGTTGGAGCAATGACAGCCACATGAAAAACAAATAATAAAATTGATTCTCTTTTTCTTTCTCTCTCTCTCAAAAAAAAAAAAAACCAAGTGAAAAAATCCTCAAGCATTTGAAAGCAGTACATTCATTATAGTTTAATGGTTAAGAGCAGATCATATTCAAACACCTAAAAGCCTTAAAACACGGATTGTTACACCCTGCTCACAAAGTTTCTGATTTAGGAGGTCTAGGGGAGGCTTGAGAATTTTTAAGAAACACTGCTGGGCCAGGGACCAGACTTCAAGAACGACAGGCTAAAGAGCATGAACCTTGGACTAGTAGGTCTGTGTTCAAGTCTACCACTGTCCGGAGGGGCAGTGAGCAAAGTCCAGTGCACAGAGGAAGCATTGATACAGAGCAGCTGACAAGGCCTAAGCTTGTGGATGATATGTGACTTGAAACTAGAGGAGCAGAGCTGCTCACCATATGCAGCTTAGAGATAAGAAATTGTAGTGAGTGACCAAGTGTGGTGTGGCTCACTAAGTTATTTGAATCAAGTGTGGTGTAGCCCAGTAGATGGGCATGTATTGAACTCAAAAATATATAAAAAGAGAAGGCCAATGGCAAGCGACAGACAGAGGCACCAGGATGATCTGTCAGTGAAGACATCACAGAGGAGACTCCACCAAGGACTTCTCTCTGCTGAGGACTGCTGACTCACCGAGAGGACTCCGCCGAGGACTTTCACCTTGACAGAGGGCAACTCCATCCGCCCTCCATTGCATCAACCTGCCACCATGGACTATTCACCCATGCTGGTAAATACAGAGTAGAGACATTTCTCTGAAATGACTCCTCGCCCACTGAACTTACACATGAACTTGCCTTGCCATTGACTGTTTGATGATTGACTATTTTAGGTACTCCACACAGAGATTTACCTAATATTTGTGTGTGGTGATTAATTATTAAGTAATTGATAATTGAAGAGTGTTTGATAACTGATAATTAAGAGAGTGTACTGGAGTGCTGTGTAATAACCTGAACATGTGACTATTATATTTGACAATTGAATTAAGGCCCTTAAAGAGATTTAAAATTAAGGAACTTGCCTAATTGTCCTCCATATCTCATGCCGCTACTAATTGGTGTTGCCCGAAAGAACCTCCTTAAAAGAAACTAAGGCCTGAGGTCTTGGTAAGTTTATATCATCACCGCAAGGCGGACGGACAATAGTATCTAGAATCTTGCGAAGCTCGACCCCTACTGGAGTCTTGAGAAGCCTCACTCACAACAGTTACTTCTAAGCTGTTTCATTTTACATAAGTTACACAATTTTGCTGATAAAAAACCACTGATAATCTTATTGAGGATCTGTTACGTGAGACAAGTCACTTCTCTTACTTTTTTTTGTACCAGGGATTGAAACCAGGGGTATTTAACCATTGAGTCACATCTGCAGTCCTTTTTTTTTTATTTTGAGACAGGGTTTCACTAAGATACTCAGGGCCTCACTAAGTAGCTGAGGCTTGCTTTGAACTTATGATCCTCCTGCCTCAGCCTCCCAAGCTACTAGAACTTTAGGCATGTACCACCATGACCAGCTCTCTTACTATTTTTTTATTCTCTTTTTTGTCTTTGTCTTTTGACAGTCTGAGTATAATATCTCTTAGCATGGATCTCTTTGGGTTTATCTCATTTGTAATTCTTTAAGTTCATAGATCTGTAACTATTCATGTGTTTTCTTAGATTTTGGACATTTTCTGCCATTGTTTCTTCAAATAATCTTTGTCTCTTTCTCCTTTTGACCCAAGAATGCATATATTGGTCCATTTGATGGGACTGCAAAGTTTCTTAGACTATGTTTGTTGGACACGCTGGGAACCATTGTTGGACACGCTCGCGTGGGAAAGAAACCCTTGGTAGCTGAGGCCAGAGATTTTATTAAGAGAGGGGTGACAACTTGGCTGCTCCCAGGACCAGAGAATAGCAACACATGGCCTCTAGTGGGGGCATTTATTAGCTCTTGCAGGGCTCGGGCGGTTGCCTGCGGGATAGGTGTAGTGAGGTAAGGCTTACTGTGGCTGCCCCAAGACTTTGGCTATGTGCTGGCTCAGGTGTGATAAAGTGGGGTGTCTCTAAAAGATTGTGCTTTGTGAAAGAGGAATTTACATCTAAATGTGGCCATCAGTATTGACAGTTATCTGAAAATGTTTATTTTTCTTCATTCTTTTCTTTTTACTCCTCAGACTCAACCATTTCAAATGCTCTGGCTTCAAATTCACTGATTCTTTCTTCTACTTACTCAAATCTGCTAATAGACTCCTCTGGTAAATTTTTTCAAATCATTGAGTTTTCAGCTGCAGCATTTCTATTTGGTTCTTTTTATAATTCCCTGTCTTTGTTGATATTCTCACTTTGTTCATATCATTCCCTGATTTCCTTTTGCTGCTTGAGCATACCTAAGAAAGTGTTTTCAGTCTGTGTCAAGTAAGCACCATGCCTGTGTTTCTTTGAGAATAGTTTCTGGAGATGGTCTCCGTTGAATAGTATGTGTTTTCCTGTTTCTCTGCATATAATGTGCTCTTTAATCAAAATTAGACATTAAAAAAAAAAAGAACCTCTTTCCCAGTCTTTGAAGACTGTCCCTACCCACAGGAAGATCTTCACTAATCAGTTCCATGTGAAAGGTTGACATCTTTTCAGGTCTTTCCTGGGTGTCTGTCTTTCTTGGGCCTGTGTATGTGTGATTCTGACTTTCCTATAAGTAGCTGATAGTCTTGCCCTTCTTTCTTCTTGTGACTTTCCTATTCTATTGTATTCCTCATTCAAAAATCTCTTGCCTTAGGCATCTGCAGGTCTGTAGAGCCCTTGTGATTTTCACAAACCATGCCCATCGCCCACATAGCTTCCTCTAGTTTGAGATCCAAGTTATATACTTTTGATTGCCTAAATTCCTAGATAAGTAATTCAAAGACCAGTATCTCCCATTTCCTCCAAACAGATTAGGACACTGCAAATTTGGTTCAATTTCCCAGTTTGCAAAAGTGAACTAGGAACGAGGCCACCATGTTTCCCAAATTATACCATGCCACACTGGGAAGGAATTGGGACAAGACTGAGAGAAACAGCCTACTTCCTACTACTGTGAATGTGGATTTTTCTTAATTGGACATTCACTTTGTGGCTGCAAAAATCTGTGACTGATTCCCAGAGGTCCCATAAAATTATCTCAGCCAGTCTCTGTTTGTTTAATGTTTCCTCGTCTGCCATCTTGCTGATGTTTTTACATATTTCTTTAAGCTTCAGTTGCTTATAGTATATATTTCACAGTGATATTGTAATGATTAAATGAGATAATGTATATAAAATAGAACAGACTTTGCATATAGTGGTATTTTAATAAATCCACAAAAATAGTATATCTGCAGACTACGGATTTAACTTGCTATCTTCCTTACTTCTATACTGGGAGATTTCAATGTGAGTGACAGAGTGCTGACTCGACTCATGTTTTAATCATAAACCCTGTCCTCCCCAGTATTCCCACAATATCAGTTGCCTAATCTATGCCCCTTCTTCCTCTATAGTGCTATTGTGTATCCATTATCCATAAAGGTTATATGTTATTGAATATACAAGGAAGATCTTTTGTTCTCATGTTTTAGGTTTTCCTAAATGCTTATTCATAATTTAAGGACAACTTCCATTCTCATCACCTATTTATATTCTAAAGAAAATTCTAAGGACAACTTGAGAGAACTGCTCATAGACAGGAGTCTTACTTTTTCTTAAGTTGATTTGGTAATTTTAAATTTTATTTATTATTTTTGTGGTGCTAGAAATTGAATCCAGGGCCTCTTGACTACTAGGCAAATGCTCTACCACTGAGCCCCAAATCTTATTTTTGACATAGGCCTGGTCAGGCTTAATTTTAACACACCTAATAAAACAGTAGAGGGGCTGGAGCCGTGGCTCAGTGGTTGCAGAGCCTGCCTGGCATGAGCAAGGACATGGGTTTGAACTCCAGCACCACGTACAAAACGAAGTGTCAGAGCAATGAAACCCACATGAAAGACTAAATAAAAATGATTTTCTCTCTCTCCGTCTTTCTTAAAAAAAAAAAAAAAGTAGAAAAACAAAGTCACCTTTAAAAGTCTGTTATACTTCTCAAAAGAAAAAAAAAGTCCAATTTATGACTCCTTTGTTTCCTACATTTTGGTCAAATACCAAGACTGATTCTTTTATTTTTGCTGATTTACCATTTTAATGATTAAATACAATGACTTATTTTCACAAAAGATATTAATAGCCATTACACAGAACATACTTCACTGGTTTTATACTGCGGGAGACACTGCTAAGTCAGTGAGCTGCAACTCTGGGCATCAGCATCAGCCATTGTAGGGTTTGCAAGGTGAAGATCACCTTGGAATAACACAACTGTAAGGCAGCAGAGACAGCGAAGGTCAGAACTTAGAAGAGCTTCCTAAGCCAAATGTCAAAAGCATTTTTCACAGACTTAATGGTTACGGAACACCAGAGAAGAAACCAAGAAGGTAATCTAGTAACACTAGCCTTGTGGCCAAGACTATTGCCATCACTTGAAGGAATCAATCACCTCAGAGGAAGTCAATGGATCTTCCAGAGAGAGTCCCATCCATGTCATGAGCTTTGGTGAATCCTGTCTTTGCCTTAAAGTCAGGTTTTCAGATAAGCAGAATTAAAAACCTGGTATAGTGGGCACACTGAAATGGGGATCCTTGCATTAATCAAGCTCAAAGAGACAACATACTTGATGACTGTTAATCTACCCTAGCCTGGAATGAGCAAGTAGGTCTGGTCAGCGTAAATTCTCACTGCTGACAAGCTAAAAGATCCAACGGTTTATGTAAGAATGGAGTCAGAAAAAAGAAAAGATCACTGGTCTTCAAGGGGCTTCTCATCTAAGGCAGTTTGTATCATCTCACCAATTACAGGAAGCAACTTGCCAAAGTTGCTTCTGGTTCCCTTGAAGAAAACTCCTTCCCTCCTAACCAGGGCTTTTCCATGTGCCGCCTCTAGTGCTACCACAGCAGAAGGACTCCCTTCCAGTCTCTTCTTCTCTTATTCTTCCTCCAGGTAAGACACAATTTCCTGACTGAAATTCTAATCACACAATAACTCTGCTTTGCTGAAAATACCCACAAAATACCTTGACTGGATTTTCAGGTGTCACTAAACTTTTCAGTATGTAATTATAGATAGGGCTTTTGGCTACCTCCCGGACATGGCTATTAATTTTTATTGCATTACTACTTTAACTCCAATAAGCTATTTTTCTAAGTAAAAGAAATGAATTTGTGAGCCCCAACTGTATGCTAACTGATAAAAAATTTTATTAAGTAAAATACTGATTTTAAGTAATTCAAAAAGCAAAACATTCACTTGTCTCTGCAGCTTAAAATATTTCCAAAGTTCTATCAATTAAATGCTACCCAAAATAACACAGAGAAGAGTTGTGCATTTTCCTTACCGTGTTGCTGTGTAATTCGTCAAACAGCTACCTACTTGAGATTTCCCTATTCGAACACACAGCACCTTCAGGCCACTGCCCTGTGTGACTGACAAAGTAGGGGTGGTGTTTCCTCCTGCTCACAGTTGACTTTTAACCACTGCAGACTCAGAACTCTACACTGCCATGGCTTTCTTACAGAGAAAACAAAGACTCTAAGGCAGGCATCAAAACTTACTTAGTAGAAGTCAGATTATAAAAATAAAAACTGTACTGGAACAAATGACACTTAAAATTCTTTTTGGGTATTATTTGTATAGAAGAACCAAGATACTAGGGTATGTGTGGGTGATATGGGGGTAGTTCTGGACTAGGACCAAATGCATATCATATTGTTACTGTATATGCAGGTATGATTGTACAACAACTCAACTCCTCAAAAAAAAAGAATAAACATGCTTTGCACATAAAAATTATTTTTGGATATACAGGCAGCCCTTGACTTATGATTCTTTTTTTAATTCAGCGATGTGCAAAGTGGTACATATTCAGTAGAAACCATACTTTTTCAATTTTGGTCTTTTTCTGGACTAGCATGTGATACACAGCATGTTTCCTCTGTGATGATAGGCAGCAGTAGTGCGCCTGAGCTCCTAGGCAGCCACCCCATCCACCACAAAGGGAAACCATTGACACTTCACAATTTACTGTGTTGCTGTATTTTGTTGTTTGGTAAATTACGCATATTAAATGCACCTTTGACTTTACTATATTTTCAACTTAAGATGGGTTTACTGGGGGCTGGAGATGTAGCTCAGTGGTAGAGTGCTAGCCTAGCATGCATGAGGCCCTGGTTTCAATTTCCAATACCATGAAAACAGATAGGCTTACTGGGATATAACCCCACTGTAAGTTGAGGAACGTCTACATGTGGAGTCTAAATTAATGAAATCAGTAAATGATTTTGTAAATGACAATTGCCTAAATTTATAAGAGAACAGAAGCTTCTTGGTGGATGTATTGAGTGAGTCAACAAACATTTATTGAGTACCTACAATGAATCATGACCTATGCTAGGATGGGGCTATAACTCAGTGGTAGAGTACTTCTCTGGCATGTGCAAGACCTCAGGTTTGATCCCCAGTGCTGTGTGGGGGGTTGGGAGGAGGAACTATGCTAGATGTTGGGGAAATACAAAACAAATCTTTCGGCTTACTCTTATTCATTTCTCCCGGAGACACACACACACACACACACACAGAGGGTAATCTTATCTTTATTTAAAGGAGTCTTCAATATCCCCCCTGCAGCTCTAGGATTCAATGTTTCTATTATAGGAATAATAACATAGTTCCAGTGGGCACAAAGAAGCACAGATCCTGGACTCCAGCTGCTTTGAGAACTTATTATATGATCATTTAGTTTTTTTGATGGTTTCTGCTGCTTTCAGCCTGACTTACTACTGCATAAAGTACAGGCCTCTGAATCAGAGGGATATGTTTTAAGCTTACACTTATCTTGGAGAAGTTACCAGGACAAGAGAATCTCAGTTCTACTTTGTATACAGGAATTCGATATGTACCTAAAGATAGGGTCAGAGTAAGGAGAACCAATGAGCTTGGATTCTGAATCACATGAATTATCAAATCTTGTTTCAAACATTTTCCTCCAGGATGATCTTGGGTAAGGTGATTAACTCCCCTCTGCCTGTCTCCTTGTTTCCTTGTGTGTATGACGTGGGAAACGGTCACATTCTGTGGGACTGATATAAAGAATAATTGACATACTAGACGTGAAGTGATTTAGCACAGTGCTTAGCACCTAGCATTACATAATGAATGCCAGTTATCTTTATTATTCGAACATTTAATGATGTTCTATATCTTGAGCACATAACATACTTAAAATCTGTTGACAACAAATTCCAAAGATGCCATTTTATTTTCAATATACTTTATAATAACAAGGATGTCCAAAGTAGAGCTAGCTCACTCAGGAAACAATGTGCTTTATCGCTTGAGATCACCCAATGAACATACAATCATGGTTTTTGGTTGAGGCTCAGGGGACAGGTCTCCTGAACAAGGAAGAAGTTTAGACAAAACGGCTTTGAAATATTTCTTCAGCTATTTTTTTTTAATTTTATGGCTTGTATTTATCTCTGGTTAGTAATGCTACTATTAGTAACAATGAGTTAATAAACTTCAACTTACTAATTATTTAACACTTATTATTTAATATATAAAGTTTGAATTACTTTCATAAAAGAATCTACAATTGAGAAGTATTCAAAAATTTATCCAACACTTTATTTCTAGAAAAACATTGTTCCTCCTCCTCCTCCTTTTCTAATTCTAACAATTATTAAGAGAAGCTCCAACGAAATCCAACCATCTTATTTCAGAATGAACTGTGATTTTTCTTTTAAAACTTTTATGCCTTATTACTTTTTTAATCTTATGGAGCAACAACCACATTCTGTGTTAGCTCTGCTTCTGGTGATAATATTTTGAACTAGGTCAGAAGGTAGTTAAAAAAGAAAAAGGTTCATAGCTAAGAATCTCACTTTAAAAAAAAGAAAACTTGGCTGTGTTCTGTGTTCAAAATACACTGTATTCTCTATTCCAGGGTAATCATGAGATTTTTAGAAAAGTGCTGAAGAAATGTTCCATGGGGAAGAAGAGTTGAGAGCCTGGCAACTGTACCACAGCATGCCACCCTTCCTTGGAAGACCAGGGGAAATTCTGTTCCCCTTGTTTCTCAATGCCGCTGAGTGGCACTGTTAAAGTGAATGTGGTCTGAGTGCCTCGTTGAGGAAGCATAAAAAATCTTTACTTATACTGGTGTTTTCATCTGCAGTTTGGATCATAGGACTTGAAAGGAGGGTTTTGGAATATTCTGGAAAAGCAGTTTGCCTAAGAAGAAAAGCAAAAAGAGTAGTGATGGCAGTAATGTAAGGCCAAATAATGTGCCTCGGGGCAGTGAAGGAGCTTGTGAGCCAAGGAAGGGTTGTGCTTGGACAGGCGGGGTGTAAAAAATCTCCTTGGCCCAGATGATCAAGAGGCACAGGGCAGGGTGATCCACAGAGTGTGTCCTTCAGATGCTGCTACCCAGAGTCCCACTGTGTTCATTCTGAAAGAGGGGAGGACAGCCTGGCTATTTCTGAGACTCTTCTGCTGTCCCACCTGCTCCGCTGCCAGCAGGCATGCCAGGACCTGGACACCCATCAGCCAGTTCCCAAACAAGTGCATTAAGGAGCAGAAAACAAGAGAGCACTGTGCTCTGCTAAGGCCACATCATTTATGATTTCACATTTTGATTTGCATGAAACTATTTTGTACTTTGTGAGTCCCAAAGAGGGACTATGGGAAGTCTGCTATAGGGAAATAATAAGCACACTGGTAAAGAAGAGGTATTATATAATGTTTTTTAAATTATAGGATGTTGTTTTTATTTAGAAAAGGGGAAACTGGGCATCCAGAAGAGAAAATAGAGAAAAAAGTAAGGGCTTTTGTTTGAAATTTTTTTTTTGTACCAACAAAGGAGAGATTAAAAAATGAAATCACCTCTACTGTTAGACTGTCCCTGGGAATGGGGGTGGTGTGTGATTCTGTCCCATGGATGTCACCTAGGAACTCATTCCAGGGTGGGCAGGAGGGGTCTTGGAGTTCCAAGGGTTTTGTTTGTTTTGATCATGAACCAGTAAAGTCAAAGAAAAATAACTCTGGGACAACACTGAATTGCCCAGTTTTTATTTTGCCAAGGAAAAATGATCCCATAACTTCAATGATAAAATATCAACAATATATCATTATTTTAACATCTCTCTGTCCCAATAAAAAAAATAATGCCAAGATAAAAGTCTTTCTGAAGAAAAGTTGGCTGATCTTCAGACAAATTATATTTGTAATTGTTATGTAAATATTTACTGATACATATAAATCCATATACAGAAGGGTACAGATGAATATATGCAAAATGATTATATACGTGTTTAAACATACTGATACGTATGGATGATTATTAAAAATGCAAATTTGAAATTTTAACATTCCATTTACTTATGATATTACAGTACAGATGAGATTTTTTAAACAAGTGGATCAATTGGGGATTTATGCTGAACAAATGCATAACTTGTGGATATTTTGTGTAATGATGTTAACATTTTAAATCTACATTTGCACCTGCCTCCTGATGAAAATGGGAGTTTTTTGTAGCTAATGTGAAGACAGCAGTCATGATAGTTGGGTAGAGCTGGCCAAGATCTCAAGAACGAGGGTGCAGAAAGATATGCTCTGCTTTTGGAGCCCCTCAGATCCTCATTTGAAGAGTTGTTGCCCAACATGAGCAACAGAGAAAAAGGTGACACAAATGAAAGCTTGGTCATGAGTTAGTTAACTTTTTAGACCTGGAGCCTGTGAACCAATCACAAAATAATCTGGAATGAGAAGACAAAGAAGTATTGCTGATGGAAAGTTTTAAAGTCTTCTGACCCTTGTAGACATGGCTAATTTCTCTCAGCATAATTTCTTCCATTGCCATCCATTTACCTTCAAATGCTGTAATATCATTGTTCCTAAGAACTGAATAGAACTCCATAGTACATATATACCACAGCTTTGGGATCCATTCATCCAGTGACAGGCATATGAGCTGATTTCATAACTTAGCTATTGTAAATTGAGCTGTTATAAACATTGATGCAGCTGTGTCTTTGTAATATGCTAATTCTAGCTCTTCTGGGAAAATACCCAGGAGTGGGATAGCTGGGTTCTACAGTGGTTATATCCCTAATTTTTTGAGGAGTCTCCACACTGCTTTCTAGAGCAGCTGTACAGTCTACAATTCCACCAACACTCATGTACTAGACTCACTACAGTGGAAGCAACATATAATATAGGGGAACCATAGATAATTAGGGGGAGGAGGGAAGAAGAGGGAGGGAGGGGACAGGGACGGATGATAGGGAGGGATCTGGCGGGGGATCAACAATGCAGCTTACTCTTTACTCTCCCAAGGAGCCAAATAATACTTATGCAATCATTTAATTCTGAAAAATGCACAATTATATATATATACACACATACACATATACGTATATGTATATATACACACACACACACATTTATTATATCTGTTATGGGGTGAAATACAGAAGAGTCAAGAGACTGGGGTGTGGGTGATGTGGGGGTGATTCTGGATTAGGATCAGGGGCATATCATATTGTTACTACATATTAATTTATGATTGTACAACAACAATAAAAGGAAAAAAAAAGAAAAGGCAGAAGCCAATGTATAATGAGACAAAAATAAACATACTTGACACCAACCTCCAAGGAATTTGGTTATTGTTTTCAGGCAGGTCACTTGAGCAGGAGTTCTCATCTCTGAGCCTAGTAGAATATCTTAGGGAGATTGAAAGCAAATTCTGGCTCCACCTCCACAGGCCTGGTGAGGCCTGTGTAGCAAGACTTTTTCTAAAACTCACCTCGTGATCCTAATGCACAGCTTAGTTGAGAATTGTTACTTGTACATTTGAAAAAAGACTGCAGAATCTCATCAGAGATTCTTAAACTGATTAATTTGCAAACTACTTGGAGTAGAACAAAACATTCCATAATCAACCGTTTAGAAATTCTCCACTCACTATAAAAAACTCACATGGTTAACAGGCAGAAAGACATTCTGCTCATCAAAATATCATCGAGATTGTTTGTGGAATGCAAAATAACCTTATGAGGATCACAGATACAGATTTTATCATAATAACTGTCAAGGTCACTAACATCCCAAGGACCCCTGTTACAGTTTGGATTTTAAATATCCCCTTTAGGCTTTGTTGCCAGCCTACAGTGCTACTGGGAGAAGGCTGAATGGTTGAACCTCTAGAAGGAAGGGCTCAGCTGGAGGGAGTTAGGCTGTTGGGGCATGTCCTTGAAGGGGATATTGGGAACCTGGTCTCTTCCTCTCTCTTTGCTTCCTGGCAGCCATGAGGTGAGCCATTTCCTCCACCTTGTATTTCCATCATGATGGAGTATGCTGCCACAGGCCCAAAGCAATGTGACCAAAGAACTATAGACTGAAACTTTTGGAACTGTGAACCAAAATAAATCTTTCCCCCTTTAAATTTTTTTTCTTCTTTTTAAAATTATTTTTATTAGTGCATTATAGTTTCACATAATGTTGGGATTAGTTGTCATATATTCCTAGATGCACACAATTCAGCAATAAAATTTGTTCAATACCCCACTCCCCACATCTCTCTACTTCCCTCCTCCCATCCCCCGATCCCTTGCCTTTCTTCTGGGTCCTATCTTGTTCCTAAAAAACCCCAATATAGTGATATAATTCTTATATCTATGAAGAATATTTTATATATATATGGCTATAGTATATACAGTGACATTTATAACTGCTTGGAATGTACCTTGCTTTATCTTAGTTCCAGCACTTCTCCTTCTCCTCCCTTTCTATCATCCCTTATTATTCTTCAAAATAATTTTTTTTTAATCTCAGGTGTTTTGTTGACAGCAAAACAAAGCTGACTAAACTAATTACCCAGAAGAACCCCAGAGCAGCTGGATTATCTTAGGAAGTGTTTACACTTTTGTTGGATAAGATTCAGATAAAAACTACCTGAAGGCAGAGTGTTTTCATAGCTTTGAAGCCTTGACCATATTCTAGATATTATGGCACACATTCTTCATAGAACTTAGCTCGTTTAAGGTTCCTGTTTGTTCCTTCTGCTCTGGCCACATGGTCTTTCTACAGCTCTTCAAACACTAGCTATGTTGTCACTACCCTTTCTCCTTCCTCTTTGTCTTAGAACCCTTTGCCCCCACATACCCAGGGCTTCCTGAATACTGTAGCCTCCCTTATCAGTGATTTTTGTTTCCACAGGTTAAGTCAATTGTAATCTAAAAATACTAAATGAAAAATTCCAGAAATAAACAATTCATAAGTTTTAAATTATTCATTGCTCTGAGTACCATGATGAAATCTCATGTTGTTCCACTTCACCCTCTCCAGGATGTGAATCATCTCTTTGTTTATGGCATTCATGCTGTATACACTATCTGCCCATGAATCACTTAGTAACCATCTCAGTTATCAGAATGACTGTGGTGGTGGTACAGCAGTGCTTGTGTTCAAGTAGCCCTTACTTAATAGCCCCAAAGCATAAGAGTAGTAATGGTGGCTATTCAGATACGCCAAAGAGAAGCCATAAAGTGTTTCCTTTAAGTGAAAAGACAAAAGTCATCCATTTATGAAAGAATGAATAAAAACCATATGCTGAGGTTGGTAAGATACAATAAGAATAAATCTGTGAAATAGTGAAGAAGGAAAAAGAATCTTTTGTTAGTGTTGTTGCATCTTAAGCTGCAGGAGCTACAACCACAGTGCTTAGTTAAAATGCAAAAGGCATTAAATTACAGAGTTCAGTACTATCCAATGCTTCGGGCAACCATTGGGGGCCATGGATAAGAGGAGACTGCTATACATGAGTCTAAGTTGCAGCCAGTCCCTCCCTCTCCATGTTCCATTGCTTTTACTGTGTTGTATTTTATTCTTTCCTTAGCATTTCTCCCTCTCTAATGTTTATTTATTTGCCTGTCTGCTCATTTGTCTTTCTAGAGTGTTATTTATTGTCTTTCTCTCTAAAATCTAAATTCTCTGGGGCAGGCATCTCTTCTCCCTGGCACCCACAAATGAACAATGATTAACCATGCCTGTCATTTATTAAGTAGTCAATAAATATTTCTGAAAGAACAAAAGATTTGATAATACCAAGGTAAATTATTATTTTGTTACTATTTTTAGTAACAGAATTTTGTGTGTGTATGTTAAAAAGAAAGGCTTTTTTATTTAATTAAACGAAATTAAAATAGAGGAAGGAGAACTGAACAAGAGGGAAAAGGGGAAACATGCTTCAGATGGCTGACGATACTGCTATCAATACAAAAAAAATGGCTTTTCACTTCACGGATATATAAAGGCCACATATGTGGCTTGCAAAGCTGAGGCTGGTTGATTCTATCTTCAGTTATCTTTCCAGTCCTCCCTTTAAGTTAGAACACTCTTCTACTTTTCAAAGGGGGAGTGGATAGACACCTCCTTCAATTTATCAATAGAAATCTCACATTACAAAAGCAATGGCAGTCTTTAAAATAGAAAACCATTCCCACACTTGTCTCCAAAATGCTTTAAGGTTGTTCCATTGCCTTGAAGAGTTAATGTGCCTTTCTAATGTTTATCAGGGTTATTTTTATAATAATAGGAACATAACAGATCATATTAGTACACCTTTTGCTGGCAATGCCTATGGCCTTCCTCAGGTTCTTTAGGTGTATTGGAAATGCTAGGCCCATTCAGAATTCAGCACTTAAACCTGTACACTCCAAAATCCTTACTCAGCAGGAAAGCACATTAAAATATTTATTTTTACCCCCAATGCAATAACAGGAAAAAAATATTACATTTTTAAAAGGTTTCCATTCTTCTAGCACTAGACATTTAAATGGACTTATCATATAGGATCAGAGGTTTCCCATATGGTCAAAAGATGATTATGGCAGGCAAGGAAGAAGCAGAAAAGCCATAGATGAGTTGATGAAAAAAATAATAAAGTTGATAAACGTAGTATGCATAAGGCAGGATACTGTGAAATCATTATGTTTTCAACAAAGAGAAAAAAGCACATCCCTGCAGAGTCAGATCTTGGCAGACAAGCACTAAAATCTTTATCTTCACCAGATGCATAAAATGGAAAATACAATTCTGACAGGAAAAGAAGGAAACAAGACCAATTTCAGTTTCACCCTCCCCTTTACAACACAGCAATTTGTTGTAGATTCATTTGAAGAGGCGGCACTATTTTTAGGCAAAGGAGAGCTAGTTAAAATGTAAAAACAGCTCCCAGTTCTAACCCAAGATATGAGAATAAATCTAAATACTGTCAGATCAGGTGAGTAAAAACCAAGATGGTTTCATTATAATGAGCAAAGGCATACTTCATTTCCATTAAAAAAACTAATTTGCATGCTAAGCAAAGGCAATTCAAATTACTCTTTGCTAAAAACAAAGTAAGTGAATTTGTGTAGTACATACTTGGTGCTGATGAAATGTTTATTGTGCATAAAGTTAGACTACACTGCTAGAAAGTCCTCCTAAGTCCTCCATAAAAACAAGCACCAGTCCTAGCTGATTAATTTTCAGCCTTCTAGACATTCTGAATTAACTCTCTTGACACAACAAACTGCTGTAACAATAAAGCTGAGGTTGAAGTGATATTCTGCAGGCTGACTGTGTAGATAAGGACTTTGGGTATACAGGTGCTTTAAAAAAAAACAAACTTGAATTACCTTCATTCTAGCAAGCAAAAACACTGGTCCTCCACGAACTCCAAACTGTAGACCTTGCTATGTAGCTAAGCTGTTTCCTCATACCTGGGCCTTGAAGGCTTTTATCACCTAGAGTGACCAGAGTGACATAAAGACAAATTGGTAGAACATACCTACAAATGGCATACTCAAAGACAAACTCTAAAGAGAGGACCAAGCAAACAACTCCCAAAACCCATAATCAGGAAATCCAATAAAAGTACACTCTACTAAAAGATAACAAGACAGGGCAAAATACACCAAAAAATCACAGTGTCAGTGAACCACAATCACATATCTACTGTAACACTAAATGTAAACTGTTTCAATGTCCCAATGAAAAGACACAGCATTAGTAGGCTGGATCAAAAAACAAAATGCTGCTTACAAGAGATACACCTCACAGCCAAAGATAGCCACAGACTGAAGGTGAAAGGTTGGGAAAAAAATCTAATAGGCTTATGGCCCAAGAAAGCAAGCTGGTGTTGCAATACTTATATCCAACAAAGTAGATTTCAATCAAAAATCAGTCAGAAGAGACAAAGGACACTACATCTTATTAAAGGTAATTCTACATCAGGAAGACATAACCATAGTAAAAATCTGTGCCCGAAACACCAATGCTTCAAAATACATAGAAAAACACTCTGTGACACAAGACCATTTATAGACCCCAAAACAATAATACCGGGGGACTTTAATACACCACTACACCAATAGACAGATCATCAAAGCAAAAAAAAATCAATAAAGATATCTTCAGTGTAAGTAACTCTATGAATCAAACAGACTTAATAGGTATCTATAGAATATTCCACCCCAAATTGGCTGAGTTTATCTTCTCAGCAGTGCATGGATCCTTCTCCAAAATAGATTATATTATAGTGCACAAAGGAAATCTTAGCAAATACAAAAAAGTTGATATAATCCCATGTATCCTATCAGATCATACTTGAACCTAGCAATTAACAGCAAGAAAAATGACAGAAAGCACATAAATACATAGAGATTGAATAATACCTTCTTAAATGAAGAATGGATTAAAGAAGATATGAGATCAGAAATCAAGAAATTCTTGGAAAGAATGAGAATGAAGATACAACATATCGAAATCTATGGGACAGTATGAAAGCATTTTTTTTTATAAGAGAGGGACAGTGAGAGAGAGAGAAAAAGAGAATCAATTTTAGTAGTTTTTTAAATATGACTTTTGTTGTTGTGACACATCACTGTGTATGTGGAATGCTGGGGTTCAAACCCGTGTCCTCAAGCATGCCAGGCAACTGCCATAATCGCTGAGCTACAGCTCTAGCCCCTAGTATGAAAGCATTATTAAGAGGAAAATTGATAGAACTGAGTGCCTTCATTAAAAATCTTGAGAAATCACAAATAAACAAGCTTACACTCCACCTCAAATCCTTACCAAAAAAAAAAAAAAAAAATCCAATCCCAAATCCAGTAGAAGACAGGAAATAATCAAGATCAGAGCTGAAATTAATGAAACTGAGAATAAAAACCAATACAAAGAATTAACCAAAGATTTGCTTATTGAAGAAAATAAATAACATTGAGAGAGCCCTAGCCAATTTCACCAAAAGAAAGATTGAAATGAAGCAAATTAACAAAATCAGAAAGGAAGATGGAAAGATCACCACTGACCCATCTAAAGTCTAGAGGATTATTAGAATCTATTTTTAAAAATTATATTCCTCCAAGCTGGATAACCTGGAAGACAAATTCCTAGCCACATATAACACAGGAGGATATTGAAAACCTAAACAGACCAATATAAGCTAGTGGAATTGAAACAGCAATTAAAGAATTAAAGCCAAGAATCAATGAGTGAGATGCCATTAACCTAAAAATCTTCTGTACAGCTAAGGTATGAGTCGAGAGCATCAAGAGAGAACCTTTAGAATGGAAGAAAATCATGGCCTGCAATCTCTCCAACAGGGGGATATTATCCAGAATATACAAAGAACTCGAAAATCTTAATACCGAAACCACAAATAATCCAATCAATGAATGGACTATGGAATTAAACAGAAATTTCTCAACAGAATACATTCAAAAGCCAATAAAATATGAAAAAATATTCAACATCTCTAGCAATCAGAGAAATGCAAATCAAAAGTATATTAAAGTTTCACTTGGCACTAGACGAACAGCAAGGATGAAGAATATGAACAATAACAGATGCTGGAGAGATTGTGGGGAGAAAGGATCACTAATACACTGAGTGCAGACTGGCACAACCATTCTGAAAAGCAATGTGAAGACTCTTCAAAAAATTAGGGATATAACTACCGTATGACCCAGCTGTCTTACTCCTGGGTATTCTCCCAGAAGAGCTAGAATCAGCATATTGGAGTGACACAGCTACATCAATATTTCCTGCAGCTCAGTTTATAATAGTTAAATTATGAAATCAACCCAGATGCCCTTCACTGGAAGAATGGATCCAAAAACTGTGATATATATCAGTGGAGTTCTACTCAGCCATTAGAAAGAATCATGGCTTTGCAGGTTAATGGATAAAACAGAAAAACTTCTGCTGAGTGAGATAAGCCAAACCCAGGGTTGAATGTTTTCTCTCATATGTGAAAGCTAGAATAAAACCAAGGATAGTGTGAAAGTTAATTCAGTTTATTTACTAGACCCACCAAATTCAAAGTAACACAAAATCTGGGGGAACTATAGCTATGAAGTGGGGGGGGGGGGGGGGAGGGAAGAGCAGGGTTATCAATTCTGTAGGTTTATCAATTCTGTAGGGTACACTTGACTCTCTTGAGAAGCCAACTAATACTTATGCAGGCATTTAAAACTTAAAAATTCAAACATTAATATACATATATATGGACATTTGTACATGTAATGGAGGTATTACAGTGGAGACAGAGCAGGGAGTGGGTGAAGGGTGGGGGAGATCCTGGATGAGGCTCAGGTTCAAGTTACATTGTCATTATGTATGCACATATGAATGGGTAGCAACAAATCCTTTTAATATGTAAGAATTCATTGAACTAATAAAACATTTAAAAAGTTAATTAATAAAGATGTTGCGCGCTAATACACTTGAGACCTCAGGAACTCTGCCTCTTCCCTGCCAATCCTGCAGCTCTCAGAACTTACTGAGAACTCTTTCAAAATTACCTTGAGAGTCAACTACAACTTGAAGTTTTATTACATTATAGTCACATAGCATTTCTGATTAGAAATAAAATTATTCATATTGTTCATGCTCTATTTCGTTAAAAGGGTTTGCTGCTCTTGGGGCTCAGAAAAGGATACCCCAAAGACTGGCACTTTGATATGCTCAGTAACCTTAAAAGCTGCCTCAGAATCAAGGCCCCTCTGTCTTATTTCTCCCCATGCTTTGCTTCACTGTAACAATATACCCAAGAGAAATCAACTTAAAGGAGCCAAGGTTTATACTGGCTCATGGTTTCAAAGTCCATGTTCATCTAGCTACACTGCTTCTCAGTTGGTGGTGATGAAGCCCAGCAAGGCAGGGAGCACTTGGTGACCAGAAACAGTAGGGGGAGGGAGAAAAGGTAGAGGGGGAAGAGAGAGAGGGAGACACAGGTAGAGACAGACTGATTCACTTTTACAAGAGCGATTTTTTTACTGCAGCCCATTAAGGTAAGCAGAACCCTCATGATTCAATCACCTCTGAAAGGCCCCACCTGTGAAGAGTGTTGTATTAGGGACAAGACCTGCAATACAGGAATTTTTGAGGGACATTTAAGATCCAAACCATTACACTCCCTCATCCCCAAGCATCAGAAAGTTTCTCTCTGGAATTCCCTTATCTGTCCTAAGTCACCAAAGAGAACACAATTACCCTCTACTTCCTCTGAAATCTCATTATCCAGGGAAGAAAAGAAGACTAAGGAATGCAGCAACACATGGGTGACCTTTGCCACAAGGAAATATCTGTCCTTTGGGCTCATTCAAATTCCAAAGACCATTATTTACAAATTAATTTCTGTCTCTAGAACTCATTCATTCCCTAATAATCATTGACTACCCTTCTAAAATTGCCTACAGCACCCCACCCCCATTTCCTTTTCTTTGAGAAGGAGGGTTGTTTCAATCAATCATGCCCCAGCCCTGCCTTGAGTTTCATTCTTCATGACAACCATGTTCATCTACATTAACACACTTGCTATATCCTTTTCTCCTATTACTCTGCCCGTTTTCAGTTCATCCCAGGGAACCATCAGAGGGCGAAAGGATTTTTTTCTTTTTTTTTTTTTTACTGGTTTGTAAAAGTCAAAAATATCTTCTAAGAATTTGCAAACTAAAGAAAAGTGCTCTTGCTCAAGATTCTTCTTCCTTTGGATAAAAACAGGGTTTTGCTGGAATCCTAAGAATCAGGGAATACTAGTTCCTGGCCAACCAGCTATCCCCCATCTGTGAGTGAAAGTTACTTAATTTCTTTCAGACTAATCAAAGGGTAGCAAAGCATTGTGTATTTAAGGTTCCTGACTTACATCTAGATAAATGCTAGATCCTTCCCCATCAGTACACCTAAAGATGGGGCTGAGGAAGTCTGGTCCCTGTCTTCCTGATATAGCTATTGTAAGGCAAGAGATGAAAAATGAAGGAAATAAAGAGACTGGAGAGTGGCGGCTGAACAGCAACACAGGTTTATTCAGGAGAAACCTGCAGAGAGGGGCCCAGCCTGGGGTAGATATAGAGAGAAGGAGGGAGCCAAGGTGCACAGTTTTCTGGCTAAACTTTTTTTTTCAGTAGAGTGGGGATCTTCTGATAAGGGCCTGAGACAATAGGTTCTGATAAGGGCCAAGGGCCCAATCGGTAAACTTCTGAAACAGCGAGTAGGGGTTTGCCACCTGGCTGAGTGGCTTCTGGTAATTTTCCATATCCCTCGCTATACTGAATAAATTGCTTTCCTGCTTCACCATTGCTTTTATCATATAATGTTTGGGGCAAGGGCAAGGCCTGGCTTTGTGGGACTCCCTGGATTCAAGCCTGCCTATGACTGTGAGGA
Organism: Aplodontia rufa; assembly: GCA_004027875.1. Classification (NCBI taxonomy): domain Eukaryota; kingdom Metazoa; phylum Chordata; class Mammalia; order Rodentia; family Aplodontiidae; genus Aplodontia; species Aplodontia rufa. The sequence continues at coordinate 19 of PVKS010024554.1, read as the reverse complement.
CACCAGCACTAGAGCAACA